>OOIL02004591.1:1469392-1571806 GCA_900332095.2 Cuscuta campestris | reverse complement strand
GCTGTACGAACACATTCCCCCCAAAACTCAAGAGGTAAAGAAGCTTGAAACATTAAAGATCGTGCAACATTTAGAATATGACGATGCTTACGCTCAACCCGACCGTTTTGCTGTGGAGTATTGACACAAGAGGTTTGAACAAGAACTCCTTTACTTGCATAAAATTCACGAAGGGGCCGGTTGAGGAACTCAGTACCGTTGTCAGAACGAACAACTTTTATGATTTTATTGAACTGAGTATGAATAAGAGAGAAAAACTGTTTCAAGCAACTAGTAACTTCACTTTTCTCAACAAGTAGAAAAACCCAAACAGCTCTAGAAAAATCATCCACAATAGTAAGGAAATAATGAGACCCAGTAGAAATGCAGGGAGAGTATGGTCCCCATAAATCACAATGAATTAAATCAAACAATTGTTCTGCTTTATTGATACTGAGAGTAAAATGAGAACGAGTCTGTTTGGAAAAGAAACAAATATCACAAGACTGAAACTTTTTAATGTCACTAGTGCTTTTATTAAATGGAGGAAAAGATAAAACTTGAGGAGACGGATGACCAAGACGTTGGTGCAATAAGAAAACAGACTCGGCTTTGGACGCTTGGGCTTGAGAAGGAAAGACATAGACCCCGTTGCGTGCTTCACATTGACCAATTCGCGTCTTCGAAGTTCGGTCCTGTATCACACAAGAATGATCATCAAAGAAAACATGACAGTTATGTGAGTTGACAAGACAACTCACGGATATCAAATTGCACTTCAAATTAGGAACATAAAAAATATTGTGTAAAATTAAAGGAGACACTTGCACCCGGCCACAAGAATTTGCCACCACATGAGCCCCATCAGGCAAGCTTATAGTACAAGGAGGCCTCTGCACAATGTCAGTCAAACACGAAAGTACCCCTGTCATATGATGAGATGCACCACTGTCCACAAGCCACTCACAAGGCACAGTAAGGGACGGACCTTGTACATTATCCGACGAAGAGGGTGTTGAGTTAATCATGGAGAACAAAAAGTTGACCACACAACAATAGTGCACCAAGAAACACAAGCAGTATCACACCAAAAATCTCCTTAGATCACAAACTGACCATACAAAAAAAAATGCAGCCGCACAATGAGGTTGAACTCTCTGGTTTTGGAATGGCTATTACCACTAAAGTCTCAATAAGTCAAATTTTGAATTTGCAACAGCACAATATCGACAAGCCCAAGCACAAAATCCAAAATTGCTGCAAACGGATGAATTTGGTGGTAAAGAACAAATCGTCAGATCAAACGGATGAAAAAGAGATGCTGTGACCAATTCTAGATCGGGAAATCGCCGGAGTAACTATTGGCCAAGATTTCCTATAGTAGCAGCAACGCACAAAAAATCAGACCTTCCGTTGGAGAGAAGGAATCTGGTCGGCGAAGAAGAAAAAGACGGCAGTGAACCCTACGCCGGAGAGCAGAAACGTGAAGAAGCCTAGGTTATTGGCTCCGATACCATGTAGAATTTTAGCGGAAACTGATCTGATTTTCATTAATCACAAACCGATATATATACAAGTACATAAACGGGCTAACAGGTATGGACCCAATAACATGATATCTACGGTTATTTACAAATATCCGCTAACATAGTCCCTTCTTTGGCATTTTTTAGATCAAGTGTGCGAAAATTGTTTCAGCAACACACACAAGTTATTCAAAAATTTATGATATAACGTCAATTATTACAACAATTTTAGGAGATTTGGCCTGAAAAAGCCACCAAAAGGACCACTAAAGCACCTGTTAAAAATAAAAGGGATTGAATAAATATTAAAAATAATTTAAGAACCTGTGAAACACTTCTTAAAAAAATACAGGGACCTTGTAAGCAGTTCAGAGACTTGAAAAGCAGTTTTAAAAAATATAAAGACCTTGTAAGTACTTTATCCAAAATAAAATACACAGTACATTTTATTCTCTCATCATTATATTTTTGTACTCCGTAATACATCAGAAATAGATCAGAATAAATTATGGATTTAATTCCCGGACAGTGCAGCTACCAAAAAAGTGTTCCGGATCAGTGCTGTCAGATAGAAAAATTATTCAAACGGTAGACAATCTACCGTTTCGTCATTTTAAAAAAATTATTTAATGCGACCGCGAAGGCGTCGTGGTGCTACTTAGTTCATTTAGGAATTTCTATGTGTGTTTTTTAAATATGTGTTACATTTATGTTTTCTTACTTAAGCAGTTTGATTTTTAAATTTATGTACTTTAAATATGTCTGATTATTAATAATTAGTAGTTCGTTTTAATTTCTGTTTTAAATTGAATGCTTCTGTACTTTAATAATTCTTAAGATGTTCTTTTAAAAATTCATTTCAATGTTCTTTAAAATATTTTTTTTAAAAAAATCTTTTCAATAAATTCTATATAACAATATAAAATATACCATACAATTAACCTAACATAATAAAATTATTTAAATCTATGAAATATTTTATGTATAAATCAAAATATACATATATACGTGGATTTAAATCTATGAAATATTTTTATTGAAAAAATCCATTTACATTTTTTTAAAACAACAAAGAAATAGATATTTATTTTTTTTAATTTAAAAAAAATAAAATAATGACCAAACGGTAGATGGTCTACCGTTTGAAAAATTTAAAAGATGAAACGGTAGATGGTCTAAAATTTAAAAAAATGTCAGATTACCCCAGCGTGTCAGATTGAGTTTCACTAGATTGAGTTTCACTCTTTGGGAATGGAATTCCCATTTCTTCACTTATTGGGAAATGACCCTAAATTATGAATATGAACATTTATTTTGTATACATGCATATTTTTTTCAAAAACTTGCAGATATTTAATCTTACGGAATGTCCCTAATTTTTTTGTCATTTTTAAAACAGAAAGTCACAAATATATACGGAGTATTTATGATCTTTCAAATAAAGTTATATCTTTACAATTCGATCATATATGAGAGTATGTGAGAATAGTGGAGCAAATTTTATTTAGCGAAAATTGCGTTTTTCATTCCAATCATTGAACTCAAGCCCATACGGAATGGTATATAATACTCCTAATTAATTTGAGCCGGTTCACATGATATTGAGAATCAATGTCATGAGATAAATCAGGAGTGCTCCGGTGTTTCGTTCGTAAAAATTGACGATTTCTAGCTCCCTAACCCCCTCCAGTAAACCCCCCACCCCTCATCCCCTTCAATTACACACTCAAGTTAGTTTAGACTTTGGAGTTAAAATTTTAACTCTAAAATCAAAATTAACTTTGGGGTATAATTGAAGGGGTACGGTGGAGGTGTGTTTGAGTCGGGGCAGGGTGGGGATTACCGGGTTTAAAGGAGGGTAAGAACCATCAATTTTACGAATGGGACATCAGGGCACCTCCGAATCATCTCATGACATTGATCCCAATGTTATGGGAACCAAGAGGTAATTAATAATTAAAGACATTTACAAATATTATTATCAAACTTAAAAATATATTCACCAAAAAAAGTCAAACGAAGAAAAAAGAAGGTACACTGTTTTTAATCTACTAGCTAGTAGTAATTCTTATTACCAGGTTCCAAACTTCAAATGTTATCACTTTAGTGTAGACTACTGTAGCTAGTTAGCAATTTTGAAAAGAATGTGGCATGGATCACTGCACTAGATCATAAGATAAATTGGATTAAATCATATTAAAAAATTGGATCCAATCGATTAAATAACCAGTTTAATCAAGAGTTTATAAATTTGTTAAATTTCTTTTCATTTTTTTTGATGTGGGATAGAAGAAAATTAAAAAAGAAGGTAGTGGTTCAAATACTATGTGGAAAGAAACATGGGAATGAAAGGGAATAGCGGTTTGGTACAAAGAAACAAACCACAAGAAAACAAATGTCATAAAAAAGGTATGTCCTCATTGTCTTGGAGGCATATGATATGTATGTATCATCTCAGAGAGATCTATCTATCTATCTATATGTACAAGCTATGTATATATCACACATGCATGGTCCATATACACATAGATATATTCGGTTTCACAAAATATATATGGATCATAATATAAATGATGAGTTCAATTCCTCTAGCTTTGTGATTTCAGCCAATATGTGTCCTTTCACCTCATTTAAATAGTTCTGATCTGATTGGAATAAATTCTAATCTAATCTAATCTTAATGTAGTTATATTTAAAGTTGTTTCTGATCTGATATAATAAGATATATGATATGAACTGAATTGATTCCAGTAATAAGTTCAAGAAAACATGAGCTATCTCTAGACATTTTGTATTCTTCAGATGATCAGAGTAGCTATGAATGGATGGATGGCTACACCATTGCGTGCCTCCACATGTAATTTCTAGATCTTTTCACATAATTTTTTTTATTTAAAAAAATATTTTCTTATTTAAGTAATAAGATATGTTTATTTTGCTCATATATAGGTCTATAATGGATCTTAAGACCCGAATAAAATTTGTCATGTTACTATGGACTTGGTTCACAATAATTTCAACATTTAGGTTTAACTTTTTAAAAAGAGTAGAATAATACTTTGTACTCCCTCTGTCCCAAAAAGAATGGGACGGTTTGACTTTGTGGGAAATTAAGGTAGGGATATTTTGGTATTGACTTTCCAAAAATACCCTTGATGTGATGTGTAAAAGTAGAATGTGATGCGTAGATTATTAGGAAAAAGGTATGATGTGATAGATAAGGTATGAAAAAGTAAGGGGTAAAAGTGGTTTTTTAATAGAAATGTAACGGACTTTACGAGACGCAGTTTTTTCTAAACGTAACAAACTTTTTGGGACGGAGGAAGTATTTGGATATTTTCAAAAGTTCTACCCCCCCGTCCCCTTGTATTTGTCCACTTTCATTTTTACACACCATCTAATGCATTTCTTTAATCCATTTTATCTTGTAATTTGTATATTAAAAAATTATAAAAATTATATATTAATAATCTATACGTTAAGACAAATCAAACAAGATCACACATGACTATATTTACACTTACACATTGAGAGAATTTGATGAGTCAAAATGCTTAGATGAACAGTTCCAAAGGTCAAATGTGGACAAATACAGGGGGACGGAAGGAATAGTTAATTGTTAAATCCACGTGTTATTTATATAGAGAGAAAACAAAATGCACTATATAAAATGAAAGAAATTGAGATAAGGTAGGAACCAAAATAACATTTGTAGAACTCTCTCGAAGATCTTCGTCATATCCCCTCAAACTAGAGCATGTAGATTACGGGTGCCGAGTTTGAACAATAGATACGAAAACAGCACTCAGGCAATTAAGTGTCTTAGTAAAGAAGGATATGAGCGAGTTAATCAATAGAGGGGATATGTACCATTTGAAGATCTTTTTTAATTTCATCTCGGACAAAGTGACAATCGATATCGATATGTTTAGTGAGTTCATGAAAAAGGTGATTAGCGACAATGTGAAGAACGGTTTTATTTTTAAATATATAAATTTTATTTTTAAATTGTACACAAATTTCTAAATAAATTGAATTAAAAATAACTTCAATCAAACATCGTGAAACACAAAAGAAAGTTAGTTTTAGGATGAGAGATGTAGATAGTACATATGGCTAAACTCCATTATTGGTCCTTCAACTTTATTAATTGTGCACGATTGGTCCTTCAAGTTTTAAAAGTCCATAAATAGTCCTTCAACTTTATGAGTTATGCACGACTGGTCCTTCAAGTTTTAAAAGTGCATAAATAGTCCTTCAAGTACACGTCAGCCTTCCAAATGAGGTCCTTTTGACAGTAAATGTTAAAAGCTAAATGGAATACTAGCTCCATATAATACGGAGTAGCCGTACCTAGTGGAATTTACTCGTATTATATGAAACTAGTATTTCGTTTAACTTTTAATATTTACTGTCAAAAGGACTTCATATAGAGGGCTGATGTGTACTTGAAGGACTACTTATGGGCTTTTGAAACTTGAAGGACCAATGGTGCAGAACTCATAAAGTTGAAGGACTATTTATGGACTTTTGAAACTTGAAGAATCAATCGTGCACAACTGATAAAGTTGAAGGACCAATGGTGGATTTTAGCCTAGTACATATTCTAGAAGGTCTTCCAAATAACTTCTATCCTTCCTCGTCTACATTTGTACTCCTACTTGCCCGTCGATCACATCTTGTTATAAACAACCATCATTTTAGATCGATGAGACTTACATGCATATCATTTAGTTCAAATTTTAGAACTCATATCATATAAATCATCCTGGACGACTCACTAAACCAACCCTTATTCTATACTTATTTGAGGATATTTGAGGAAATAAAAAAATTCTTAAAAAAATTTGTGATAATTTTTGTACATTTTTTTTGGGCATAGGAACTCCATTTGACAAGAAAATCATGCAAAGAACCAAACCTGGTTTTCTTTGCTCAAAGATGACAATATGGACCCAAAGATGCACATGTAATTAATGGAGGAGCTCGGCCAAGGTAATATAGTTAATCATTTCCTGGGAGTTATGAATTAAGTAGTAGTGTAATTACAAGAATCCATGCCATTTTTTCTTTCTTTCATATTTCAATGGAAAAGAGAAGGGGGGATGATGACGTCTCCAATGTTGGTGTGCCATGGGTCTGCCAGATGGGCTGCCAAGTTCTCCAGCGGCCCTGTTCCCGGGTACGCCGACTGCTGAACGCATATCCCCACGAACGCCAACAATGCTAGCCGTCCTGCACGTCTCACATGAGATGATACAATTTGATAATAATTGGTCTTATTAAACAATGAAGGTTCCAGCCAATATGGAAACAAAACATTCTCGTAATATGGAAACTTATAATAACATTGCTCACCATTCTTGATCTCCTTGACTTTGAGCTCATGGAACTTTGCAGGATCCTGCTTGGAGTAGCCCAGGGGATCAAAAGCTCCCCCTGGGTACTTCTTCTTCTCTGTATCTTTCTCCATGCTTCTCTGGTGCTCTACGAATGCAATGGCAAGAAGTTCAATGGCGAAGATGGTGGGGAGGGTGCCCCAGGGGACAGGTTGTCCCAAATAGCTCCCCTGCCCTCCTGGAATTGCTGCCCACTCTTGTGCCTTTACCCAATTCCCCAACCCCATTGCCTCAGGGACCAAAATTCCTGGCTGTCCAAACCAACCAACATACACTGTGTTGAACTAGATAATTGATTGGATTCAATCTATTTTTAGTCTGATTTAAATGGCTTATGACCATTTAACTTAGAAATGGCTAATCAATGACGTACCACGGCAAGCATAGCCCATCTGCAATGGATTAGTTCAGATTCTTTGTATCTCTCGAGGAGTTGTGGCACTTCCCCCAAACCAAGTGGGTCGAAACCAAAGTCTCTGCAATGTCGTAATCTCACTATATATGTAAAAGGCCTTATTTAATTCGCATTAGAGTTGAGTTTTGACGTTATGGAAGAGCTATTGCGAATCAAAGGCAAACACATACACGCACAAAAACTTACATTCACTTCCACACACACACACAATCTTTGGTGTTAACAATATTATCAAAATATTTTTGAATGATTTAATGCTATTGAGTTGTGAATTGCTTGAATTTACCATTAAAGTATATGTAAAATGCTTATATATAGAGTTACTTAAGTGTTGTGACATTGTAGAGACCATTGAAGATACAAAATGTGTGTAATTAGGTTTCCCACTAAAATGCTCTAATAATATAATGTTTGCAAATGGATCTTATATTCTTCAAATCCCTAAAATGGATCTTAAAATCCCTAAAATCAAACCATACATTTAAAATTTGGGGATGAAGAAGCAATAAGTTTGGTTAATAATAAAGCTAGATAGGTCAGGGAAGCAACAGAAATGGGAAGTTTATATATAATCACCCGGGAGCAGAACCGTCGAGGTGGGGAGGGCGGGGCTGGCCGGGCATCCAGTCGGAGGAGGACATGGTGGCCTTGACGGCGGAGGTGGTCACATTAGAGGCGGCGCCGGGAAACGGCGCGGCGGCGAGGAAGACTTTGGGCTTGGAAGAAGAGAAAAGCGAGGAGGAGCAGAGTGGCGCAACGCCGCAGCTCGTCATCATTGCCTTGGAGGCCATTTTTATTGTTTGTTTGTTTAATTCTTCTTAGAATTACAGTAATTGTGTTTTGAGCGGTGGGAACTGGGAAGAGGAGACAGAAAAATGGAAGAAGACGATTAATAGATAACGGAGTATTCACAACGGGAAGGAAGATAGATTATCTTGTGTAATTGGGGCACGTGGAATTGCAAGGGATTTTTAGATCGGAGCCGGATTTTGTGGCTCAGGTTCACTCCCATGCCATTGTTCAAATCTACGTGGCGAGCTTTTGAAAATTGGACGGGAGGTCGATCCGAACAAGATAGTGGGTAAGTGGCATACTTGGGAATAGCGTTAGCGTTTTGAAAAGGCTATCTACGGGCAGTGTTTAGCGTTAGCGTTTTCAAAGTAATCTGCACCGTCAAAATTTTATCCAAAACGCTAACGCTAATTTCTAACGCTATTCCCAAACATGCCCGTAATCAATAATATGAACGGAGGAAGTATTAGACTTTTTGGTCAATAAAAGTATTTCAATTTATTTTTTTAATTTTTCCATCTAGTTTTTAATACTTCATATCATTGTGCATATACTTCTTCACACCTTCTAGGAGTAAGGGTCACAATAGCAGTAAAACATTAACAATATATCAAGTTAGGAGTAAAAATAAATATCCAAAATAGAAGTTATATTATACGAAGTAACATTTACAAATTTTAAAATGACTCTTCTGTTACTCAAATGTAACATACAACTGCTAGTGATGGTAGCAACCCAACCGGTGCCGACGATGGCGTCACCGACGATGCCGGCGATGCACCGCCCTATTCACCGTCGACATCGGCTCTGATCTCTAACCGCCACTTGTGATGCCGCCGACAACACCGCCCATGCCGCCACTTCAATCACATTTGTTTTTTACGTCGTTGTTGTCGTGCTTTGTCGCCACCCCCGACATTGCCACAATCTACCACTTTCACGATCACATGGCCATGGTGCCAAAATAACTGTTAAAAAAAATGTAAATATAATGTTAAAAATGGTAATTCATAATGACAAATATGTCACTGGATAATGACAAATATGTCATTGTATAATGTTAAATATGATAATGTATAATGTAAAATGCAAAGTAAAATGCTAAAAACAATGTAGGTGTTGCCAACATACAGTGACATCACAATACCAACACCGATAAATGCTAATATAATGCTAAAATTTTCTACCTTTCTATAGAAGCAAATTAGAATCACCTAATTAATAACTAGAATTCACAAATCACACCAATCACCCCTTGAAGCGATTGTGGGGTTCATCTAAGTAATAATTTCAGATATGATTATGGAACAAAGTGGGGATCATGCTGGGTTTGGAAGAGAACGAACAAGAAGCTCGATTAATGAAAACTATTTCCAAATTCCTCAAGAAGTAGGGGCGGCAGCATGCGACTGAGTGTGGCGGCAGTAGCCTGCGATTTGGTGGCGATCCCAATTGGAATTGATCGAGTGAGGAGAGAGGAGTGGGAGATCGATTGGAATTGATCTAGGATAATCGATCAAAAATAGATTCGAGTAGTTTGAGTGATTTGTTTAAATGAAAAACAAAATTTAATTAATTACTCTTATTTAGAGGAGTTTAAGTTTGAATTCTTAATTTAAGGATATAACATAGGTTTTACTCATATTTAGATGGTTTTCCACTTTTCTCAAAATGTTTTGTTTAAGAACAATATAATCACGTTAGTGTTTTGAATAAAATTTTAATAATATAAATTAATTTTAAAGTCATAAAAAATAACACCAAGGTTACCATGACATTGGGAATCATGGGATGACCCGGGGGCACTCCGGTGCCCCGTTCGTAAAATTGATGGTTCCTACCCCTCCTAACCCCCTAGGTGAACCCTCCCACCCCGCCCCGACCCAAACACACTCCCCCACCCCCTTCAATTTCACCCCACATGTTGATTTTGACTTTGGAGTCAAAATTTGACTCTAAAATCAAAATCAACCTGTAGGGTGTAATTGAAGGGGGTGGGGGGTGTGTTCGGGTCGAAGTGGGGTGTGGAGGTTTATCAAGGGAATTAAGGGGGTAGGAACCGTCAATTTTACGAACGAGGCACCGGAGCACTCCGAGTCATTTATCACATTGGTTCCCAAATGTCATGGCAAAAAATAAAGTTAGAGATAACATTCATGTTATCTTTTCAAGCTGCACACCTTCCATTCCAACAGGACAACCTTTGCCGGCCATACAGAACGCTTGTTAATGCAGAGCACCTACTAGAATAACATCCGTTATTGACGAGGCGACAGAAATGGCTTTCCCGGCCACGCCTTTGGCCGCTTCCACCTCCGTTCTCTGCTCCGCCAAGGCCGCCGCCCCTTTCACCACAGTGAAGAAGAAGAAGAACAAGAGCAAGGCTGTCCAGAAGCAGAAGGTGATTCGCAAGGACTCGGAGTTTTTACAGAAAGGCCTTCGATGGGCCAACCAGGCTCTTAGACTTCCGAATCTCTCGAAATCCGTTAGCGATTTGGTTTGGCTACGGACTATCGAGAACCAGGAGCCTTCTTCAGCCGAGCTTCGGAGCCCTAATCAGTGGCCTCAGCCTTGGTACCCAGGTTCGCTTATACGTGCTGCAATGCTGTAAAATCTGTCTGTTGATGTTAATTGAACTCGCACAGTTCATATCATGTTTGATTTTGCCCTGTTTGTGTGCGTTTTTAATTAAAAATTGTTAGCAATGGCAATCACGGGTGTGAATTGAGTGGTAGGGCTAATCAAAATAAGGAAAGGGAGAGTCCGTAGTAGTTTAAGGAAGGTCAGTCATTCGCGAGTGGTTCGCACCAACGATGCTTTGACTGTATCATGTTTTATTATTGTATGTTAACATTTGAGCATTGACAATGTCGACAGAACTGTCTGGATTGGATTTGTTTGTGGCTGATCTCAAAGCACTGAAGGCATACTTCAACTATTTCTACTGTCTCTCTAAGCTATGGACCAGACCGCTTCCTGAAAACTATGATCCTCAGGAAGTTGCTGACTATTTCAATTTGAGGCCTCACGTTGTTGCTTTCCGTCTTCTTGAGGTAGCCAAAATGTCTCTCTGACAGAATTATAAGTCTTAGCTTTTGTCGTTTCTCTGATATTATACTTGAGTTGGGTCACTCAACCGGCTATAATGCAGAGTAGTTAAACTAAAGGGTCACTCAACTGGCTAATAATTTGATGTTGGACTCTTCACTATCAATTCAGTGCCAAGCCTCTATTAGCATGAATCGTCACAATCAAACATAGGGGGGGAGGGAGGAATGTTTTGGAAGAGGCTAGCAAGTCCGTAATAGATGTTTGTCTTCTAGTCTTTTGATTTTTCCTTTCATTTTGATGCTGGAAAGTATCATGTACTTTGGTAGTTTTGTCGTTGGACCATAAAATCCATGTTATAACTGTAAGGGGACAACATAGTGAATAGATTTCAAAGCAATCTGTTGATGACTTAAAATGGCTGTTTACTAAGCTGTTCCTTTTGCTTGCCATTTTATTTTGGCAGGTATTTGTTGCCTTTGCATCTACTGCGATCATATTTCAGATTTATGGGATTCTTCCCACTGTAAATAAGGAAGTTGATAGGGAAACTTCACAATACATATTTGGAAGTGTATTAAAGGAGACATTGCTAAGATTGGGCCCCACTTTTATAAAAAGTAAGATAATAGATCTTCTGAGTTAAGGAAATGGAAGTGCTATAATTTTTTTAATTTAAATTTCCATGATTTCTTTTATTGCTCGCTGATTGAACAAACATTTATGTTTTTTCAAGCCGTCGATAAATACCACATTCTTGGTTTGTCTTTTATGTTTTGCAGTTGGTCAGTCTCTCTCCACAAGACCAGATATTATTGGTACTGAATTTTCAAAGGTTGGTAATTATGAAACATAAATGGCCTTTATATAATTTCCCTCAATGAATTCTGCAGTTCATTATGTGATCATCACAATTCATGCTGATATTAATAAGCACACCTGTTTTCAGTGCTTTTTAGTTTACAAAAAAATAAGCCATCCAACATAGTGTATATACATACACTCATACTTATGCACACGCATGAGCACACACTCTGTCTACTCTAGCTGCTTTTGGGACATGGGATAGTAGCACACAAATTAAGAAAAGTGAATTTGCACTGTTGATATTGATGTTAAAAAGTAAGAAGTAAGAATGAATGCGAGTTACACAAATGTTACTAAAGATGAGATGAAAATAGTGAATAGAGAAAAACGTAAAGCAAAAAAATAGTGGCACACATGGTGTGTGTAATGCATTAATATTGCATCTTATTAGCAACATCACAGAAGTACTTCCCCCTCCCAAAATAAGGTTATTGGTGTGATTTGAGTTTATGACACATTTATTGAGAAAATAAAATCGGGTGCTTGAGTTGTATTTAGAGGAGAGAGAAATGAGATGAATCATACAATTCTCCTCGTATAAGAAACAAAGACCTTATTTTGGAATGAGCAGAAGGAAAATATTGAAAAAAAAAACTACATTTCTGTTCTTTTTCAGTTTAAAGAAACATATCTTACTTTGACTGTATTTTTGTACTAAGTGCGTGTCAATGTAGAATTGTATATTATCAATTTATCAACTTTTTGTAGTTTTTTGCTAATAGATAAATAATACTCTGTATAAATGTATATTAATGGTCAATGTTGTGTGTTGGCAAATATGAAGTCAAACTTCCCTAACGAATAGAGGTTAGTATATACTGGTGTACTGCATTGTCTACACGTGTGCGTTTTCATAGTAGTTACTTTGACTGCATTTTTGTACTAAGTGTGCGTCAATGTATATTATCAGTATATCAACTTTCTATAATTTTTTTTGCTAATGGATAAATAATACTCTGTGTCTCTGTATATTAATGGTCAACATTGTGTACCGGCAAATATGAAGTTGAACTGTTCCCACTAATGAATAGAGGTTACTAGGTTAGTATATGCTAGTCTGCTACATTGCCTACATGTGTACGTTTTCATAGTAGTTCCTCGCTCTTTCTTATATTTCATTTGCGTCTGACCTATGAGTTCATTTTTTATTGTAATTAACCATCTAATATGTCTCTGTTAGATCATGTTGTAGTTTCAATTTTTGTTTAAGTTAATGATTGCAGGCATTGTCCTCACTGCATGATCAAATCCCTCCTTTTCCAAGGGCTACAGCTATGAAAATTATTGAGGAAGAATTAGGATCCCCAATAGACCAATTATTTAGCTACATCTCTGAGGAGCCTGTTGCCGCAGCTTCATTTGGTCAGGTTGCATACATTTGTTGAGATGAATAAAGCACTATTAAAACTTTCTGATTTTGAGAGCTTCCTATATTTTTCTATCATGGTATGTTTACTCATTACGTGTTAGCCTTTTTTTCCTGTATGTTCAGGTCTATCGAGGAAATACACTTGATGGTCTTAATGTTGCCGTGAAAGTACAACGCCCTGGTCTACGCCATGTGGTTGTTCGTGATGTACACATTTTACGCCTTGGGGTATGTGCCCAAATCTTATTGAATCTACAATATTCATAAGCCAACTTTCTTAACTTTGTGGCGCCGTGTTTTTCAGCTGGGTATTTTGCAAAAGGTAGCAAGAAGGAAAAGTGATCCTCGCGTTTATGCTGATGAACTTGGGAAAGCTTTAGTTGGGGAATTAGATTACACATTGGAGGCTGCAAATGCTTTAGAATTCATGGTATCTTAGCTTCCCTTTTTTTTATTTATTAAACCATGCTTGCCCAAGACACATCACCCCAATCATATGCTTTGCATTTGGAAATAAGAACAAAAAAAGCTATAGATCCATACACCTACATAAATGAAATAGCATATAACTAGATGACAAATTCTTGCTTTGAGTAGTTGACGGTGCATTTAAAACCAAAGCTGTTTTTAATCTGCTTCTTTTTCCTAAATGAATATGCATGCAGGAGAAACATGCTCAATTTTCCTTCATTTGTGTGCCAAAAGTTTTACCACATCTTAGTAGAAAGAGAGTTTTAACCATGGAATGGATGGTTGGTGAAAGTCCAACTAATTTAATATCAATATCTTCAAAGGAACCTGTTGGTCATCATTCAGCATGTTCAGATCAACTTCAAAAGGATGCCAAACGACGTTTGCTCGATCTAGTGAGTTGAAATCCCTCTTCTTTTTTTAAAAAAAACTTTTTACAAGTTGAGATATTTTAATCCTATTAAGTTCATCGATAATCACCGATTGATTGAAAAACAGAGGTGGTTCCAGAAACACAACCCCCCCCCTGAATAAAAGGTCCATATATCAGCGTATCAGCGTAGTATTCAATGATGACCCCCATTATCACTACCACTATAATCATCAATAATATCAGCACCTTAATCCCAATATCAAATATCTCACACCATCTCCATCTCATGATATTTTTTATGCATGTGGAAATAACCTATGATGAGGATGGTTATTGATTTTTTATATCATTATTCCTTCTTGAGAAGGTTACAACATGAAGGACTTCCAGGTTTAATATTGCCACTATTCTTTATGCATGATTTTTGGCATTTAATCTTAACATAAATACCTAATTTACTTTTTTCTGTTGCATTCAAAATGCCAATCAATCCGTTGCCTTAATAATTCTCTAGGTTAACAAGGGGGTGGAGGCATCATTAGTTCAACTCATTGAGACTGGCTTATTGCATGCTGATCCACATCCTGGAAATCTGCGTTACACTCCTTCAGGACAATTAGGGTGAACTTATTAAATTATTTGATGCAATTTCTGATCACCTCACTGGACAAGTTTCTATATTTTCGTAAATCTTGTTTCTCTATGGCTATCAATTACTGCAGGTTTCTTGATTTCGGATTGCTTTGTCGGATGGAAAAGAAGCATCAGTATGCCATGCTTGCATCAATAGTGCATATTGTAAATGGTGATTGGGCATCTCTTGTGCAAGCGCTTTCTCAAATGGATGTCATAAAGCCAAGGACTAATAAGAGACTTGTTACAATGGTAGTAGGATGGTACCTTTAAGATCAACAATTCCTTTTCAAGTTTCAATCTTCTAATTTGTCATTTAAGTATTTTAAAAGATTTAAAGATACTTATTTCACGGTATTTTTCATAAAAAATTCTAGCTAACTTTTCCATTGTATATAACAAAACTATAGGAACTGGAAGATGCTTTAGGAGAAGTTGAAGTCAAGGATGGAATTCCTGATGTAAAGTTTAGTCGGGTAAGAGTCATATATTTTGATGCTACTTCTTGTTATTTTTTTAAATTATCAAACCCCTTCACTTGGAAGGCTTACGACAACAAGACCAAGAACTCACAACATTCACATTTCTCCACCAAATAAATTACTCTTTTGTATATCATCAAATAACTTCAGCATATTTGGTAAGTCAATGATATGAGATTAGAGCATGTGAGATTTGAAGCTGTAGTGTTGTACCATTGCCACTCCTGAGTTTAAGTGCAACTGTGGTGTGGTGTGATTATTGTTATGTGGCCAGGTAAATTGTGGAGTATTAGGTAAGAAGGCCGTGACATAGTTAGGAACTTATCACAGGAATTGATGGGCGACAGCCGGCAACTGCACTACCTCAGCCAAAAGCTGTAGTTTTTTTCTTTTTTTTGAGTGGATGGGTGGGTGGGGGGGGATCTCACTATATGAAATCTTCCCATTTGAAAGTTCATAACCATCTTATTTGATACATGCAATTGCACTATCTCCATTAGTTGAATAGCTGAAAAGTAGACATTTTACTTCATTACTACCTTTGCCTCAAAAAGATATTTCCCACTTTTGCTTCACAAATTTTATTAAAAGTGTGGTTATGGTTTGCTTAGAAGAGAGAGAAATGCGTGAGCCACATATTCCTTACCTTAATAGGAAATGGGAAAAGCGGGAAGCTATATGGATAGACAAAAAAGGGAAGTGGAAAACTCTTGTTGAGATGGTGGAGTATTTTGATGATATCTTGAGTGTCTTACCATGCTCAGTTGGGTCTGGCTTTTATAGCTCTGGTCTGTATATCCAGATGTGCTTGAATTAGATAGCTGATTATTATGATTTTTGTTTTGAAGGTCCTTGCTAAAATACTGTCTGTAGCATTCAAATTTCATTTCCGCATGCCCCCATACTATACCCTCCTCCTCCGATCTCTTGCTTCACTGGAAGGTATATCAACAAATTCCAAGATCTTTTGCATTGTATAGTAAGCCATCATACTGGTTTCCTCCTTTTTTCCCTAATTATTTTGAGCTATTGCCATTGGTATCCTTTCTCTGTTGATACTGAATAAAAATGTTAAAAATGTTGAGTTTTGTTTTTTTTTTTTGGTCTTTTTTGGGAGAGGGGGCCATAACTTTAATTTAAAGCAGTCAGCTTCACTTTTTCACTAGGTTTTTGAAGTTGCTAAGGCCTTGTATATTACATGCCTATTAGCTAACTAGAGCACTATCACCCTTTGATCTTCTTCTCAGGATTAGCAGTGGCCGCAGATCCAAGGTTTAAAACATTCGAAGCTGCATATCCCTTTGTTGTCCGGAAACTTCTCACCGATAATTCACCTGCCATGAGGAAGATCCTACACTCTGTATGGTTTAACCTGAAATATTGTTTTCCATTTTTGCCAATGCATATGTATAATGATGTCAGTATATTATGTCAAAGGTTCTTGTATATATCTAGATTGACTTCTACATATAAATCTCTTTTTGCTTACTCTGTTTTATTTTATGAACAAAAAAATGTTGCATTCGTTCTGGTCAATGGTTGGGTGCTTAATCTTCATAAGTATATGTGCAGGTGGTGCTGAATAGGAGAAAGGAATTCCAGTGGAAAAGACTCTCTCTTTTCTTAAGAGTGGGAGCAACTAGGTCTACAGTTTATCCATCTTTTAATTGTTCTTAAATATTTGTAGACTTCATAACCTTTGCCCTCATGTTGAAGTAATCTAATTTTTTGTTTTCATTAAGATGTCTACAGTTTCATTGTTTAGCATTTATGTTTTATTTTTCAATTATTACAATCAATCACTTCTAAATGTCTTCCAACATTAAGATTTTGACATGCTATGCTGTCAAATTATGTCTTCACTATCCAAAATGATTCTCCTATTTCTTCCCTCAAACCCGTATCTATTTACTACTAGTAAAATTTTGCTAATTCAACCTATGTCATGTACACAGTACACACAGTATTCCACTATTGCCTCCACTCCACAAAGAATTTCACTCTAATTTTCTTGTCCCAGGTTGCTTCTCATTTTACGTTTTCAAAACCAAATTTATTTCACATTTTCAAATTTTCCTTTCATTGTTTTATTATCACGGTGATGTTGGCTGATGGGGAGATAGACGGGGATGTTGTGCATCGCTGCATAGTATCGGAGCTGCTTGGGCCAAAAGGTAGTTGGCTTCAGGGGTACTCTGTGACAGAAAGTTTTCGGCCAGGATGTAAAGGGAGTTCTACCGGTTTGTTCTGAGACCAGCCATATTGTATGGAGCAGAGTGCTCGACGGTTAAGAAAACTCGCATTCACCAAGTACATGTTGCGGAGATGCGGATGCTATGTTAGATGTGTGGGCAGAGTGCTGCAGACAAGGTTGGATAGGATTCGGAACGACGTTATTCGGGAACGGGCGGGAGTGGCTTTTGTGGAGAGTAAGCTCCGGGAAGCTAGGCTGAGTTAGCACGTGAAGCAGCAAAGTGCTGAGGCTCCGGTGCGTAGATGTGAGAGGCTTTCAGCTGTGGGCGGGAATGCGGGTAGGGGTAGACCTACGGGTACTTGGAAAGAGGTGGTTAGCCAATACCTTAGACTTTTGGCCCTTACCGAGGAAATAACTTTAGATAAGAGTGTTTGGAGATATAGGATTAGGATAGTTGGGTAGTATAGTGGTAGTTTTTGTGCTTAACGATTTGTGCTTCATATGTTTAGTGCTTTTTGTTTTTTCTTTCTTTAGCCTGCTTTATGCTTCTTTCTGCTTGCTCTGTGTTTTTTGTGTGCTTTTTGTGTTACTCGAGTTGAGGGTCTCTTGGAAACAACCTCTCTACTTTTGAGTAGGGGTAAGGTCTGCATACACACACCCTCCCCAGACCCTACCTCCGTGGGATTCTACTGGGTTGTTGTTGTTTGATTATCAGGGTACAACCTCTCATATTTATGAACTAGTTTAACTACATTTAATTAGGGAAAGTAGTATTTTTCACTTTCCATCATCTTCCATGGAGCCAAAATTTCACCATTTTTTGGCTTTGGGGTGTGATGGAATAAATCAAAATGGATCTCTAAACTGTCTGCGCTTCTTTAATTAATGAAGTAGCAGTTAGTCAAACAATGCAACTTTTGACGTTGAGCCGGGGGTCTCTTTGGAAACAGCCTCTCTACTTTAGAGTAGGGGTAAGGTCTGCGTACACACACCCTCCCCAGACCCTACTCTTGTGGGATTTAACTGGGTTGTTGTTGTTGTTGTTGTTGTATTTTTCACTTATATCCATATACTATATTTTAACAATTCCTCAGTATGTGTGACACTATAAAGCGACATCCTTTTTTTAACAGATGGAGCAGTATATAAGAGTTAAACTTTGGGACACATTAAGGGGCCAAATGATGGTACCCAGTATGTGCCCAGTACACTCCCTAACATTGATCATTTATTATCTTTCTAGGAAAGGTTTGCATTATGTGATGGGGACCAACTCTCAAGAATCGACTGGTTACTCTGCAAAGGAAGTCAATGGTATAGTTGATGCTGCCAATATGGTGTTAAGATTACTACCCTCTAAAGATGGTGCAGTGCTTAGAAGACTCCTGATGACAGCAGTGAGTACCTTTGAGTTTATGAAGGAAATCCCCACATGAAATATGCCAACTTTCTATCACGTCTCTTTTTTTTCCTAGTATTAGTATAATAATGCCACCCTCACCCAAAAAAAGAATCGCGTTTCTTGTTGTGCAAACAAGACTTTTTCCTTTTTGGGGCATTTTCTATCTCTCACGGTTAGAGTTAGTACTTAGGAGACACTCAACAACCTTACCCCCGATCATCAAAGATCCAAATATAAATGTAAGACTTGGATGATTGAAAAAATCAACCTACGACTAACCAAATCATGAATTTCAAATATTTTTTTTAATTTTAAATATATTTTATGTCACTTTTTGATGAAAATTCATGCACGTGTTTATTAAAACTAAATACGTAGTAAAAATTTTAAAAGAAGGGAAATTCATGATTTTATAAGTCTTGGATTGGGTCAATTATTTAAGGCCCAAATTGATAGTTTCTCATCTTTCAAGTCTTAAATCAATATAACTCTCTTTTAGCCATATGTGTAGCTGTCTAGTCGTATCCAATTAAATTTGGTGTTGCTATTTGCGACACGCCGACACTGCAACTGCATCTGGTGTTATAATTGTTCAGACATGGGATATTTTCTCTACGTGATCTGAATTTTTCTGGTCTGATTTGAATGTTTCTGATCTTGTCTACTTTTTTCTTTCTGAAGCATAACATCTGATTTGGTTTGATCATTGGGTTTACAACACCTTACTATCTTAGATTATTTTCCTTCCACTTGTGATGCAGGACGGGTCTTCATTACTTAGTGCCATGGTTTCAAAGGAGGCAGATGTAGTTCGCCAACATTTCTGCAGGGTTCTTGCAGATATACTCTATCAGTGGATGTCTAAAGCTTTAGGAAACCCCAACAACATACAGCTTAGTTCCAAAGTTCGGTCTGATAGCGAAACGGCTTTCCATGATTATAAACTGGTCCTGAGAGATCAACGGCTCAAAGTGATTTTCTCCAAGGCATTTGCTTCTGCAAGGAAAGATCCAATGCTGATGCTGAGAGTCTTCTATGCCATTTGCGCCACATTCGTCAAAGCTTCGGCGTTGGCTTTTCACCGGGTATTGGTTTCTTTCTCTGAAACTTATTTGTGCAGTCTTTCGTTTGCTCCTAGAATTGCTATGGGCGCAAATGCTTAGATTCAGAGTTTATGTTCACTTTCGGCTTCAACAAGTTACTGCCGAAACATGAAGTGCCTGTGTATAATAGTATATGCGTATATCGCTTTCATCTGTTCTGTACATTATCAACCCATGTATTTTTAACAATATAGCAACTATAATTACAGTGCAACGTGTTAGCATGCTTTGTTTGATTACACTTTTTTCCAATTCCCACCAATGCATATTCAAACCACCTATTTGATTTAGTCATTGTGTGCATCGTTAATATTGGCCCCATTTGAAAAGGACGGTAGCCTTTAGTATTAGTGATTTCGGATTTAATCTACACTATTAAAATTTTATTCAAAACGCTAACGCTAATAGAAAACGGTGTTCCCAAACAAGGCCATTGTCTATCCGGCAATAGATCTAGAATGAATTAATATTTAAATTATGCGGATGACCATGTTATAGTAGACTTTAACACTATGTTTGGTTCAAAAAATTTGAGAGGGAAAAGAAAAGAAAATGAGAAGGAAAACATTTTTCTTGTTTGGTTAGAGAGAAGAAAAGAAAAGTGGAAGAAAAGAAAATGAAAAGACAAAAAATAGTAAGGGGAGGGAAAACTAAATTCTTCTTATTTTGGTAAATAAAATGAGGGAAAATTGTTTAATTTTTTTCCCTTCAAAATTCATTGAACCAAACATAATGTAACTATGTAAGTTTTCATGGAACATGATCATTAATGCTCATGGATAATTGTGTGTGTTTTTTTGGGTTAGATATTTGTGTGTTGGTAGTTTACAAGAAAATCTACTTGTAATAATCGTGAGTTTTTGTCATAGTCATAGTATACGGAGTATAAAGATTTTTGATATAATCTATTTCAAATATGAGTTTATAAGTTAGTGTTTTTGACTCACGAAATTAAGTTGTATATTTATTATTTACATAGTTAAACTTCATTCATTTTTTTTATTTTTATTACTCATTTGATAAGTTAATATAATCACGTGACATCTTATTTTGTAGAGTTTTTGTAATTTTTTTAATATGTAAATTTATTATTTTTAATTCCACTCCATTTCATTAATAAATTGCATTGAGGCCCAATCTAAGTTGGCTGCTTATACTATTCATATAATCAAACCATTTGTTTGAAATTTGTTTTCAAACAAATTATTCTAGTATAAAATGAACCCAAACAATCTAGTATTAAGTGTATTTAAATTGTTTTATGTATTGTTTATCGAGCCAAATCACTTAAATTTTATCAAATTAACGTAGCATAACATTTAAAATATATGATTTTCAATAATTATATTTTTGAAACATAATTTTTATTTGAGAAAATTGCCTTAATGTTTTAAATACTTCAAAATTGATCTTAGTCTAAAACTTTTCCATAATAAATCACGTGTGTGTTTCTTTGTGTTTATGATCAAATTCATATAAACTATTTTTAATTATAAGTCTTCTGCTGATGTATTATTCTATGCTTATAGGCTACTTATAAGTAAAATAAGTAAGTTTTTTCTAATTATTTTTATATTAATTTTTTTTGATGTTCCGTTTTGACTAAATTATTTACAAATTTATCTTTCACATTTTACGAATATCCTTTAATGATTTACATTTCATTTAAGATGAGTGTATGCAATAGGGATTATGTAGGAGTTTTTTGTATTTTAAAAACAAGTTAACTTAAAAACAATATCAACAAAAAACTAATAAAAATCTACACAAAATAGGAAAACATCCTTTATGACTTATATCAATTTAACATTAATTTTAGATTTCATTAAGTACTTGAATAACATTATTTACACATAAATACAAATTTATTAGTATAAATTTTGTTCACGTTTGGATTCAAAAAAGTAAAGAAATTGAAATACTTTTTGATAAAAAGAATTTTATTGGATTAATTTAGCATCATAGAACCAGAGTTTTAAGACGACGGTGGTCTTCAATTCCAGATCACAGTTAGCTTCCCAGTCATCTTCAGCAAGCATCACAATACTCAACACGGCAACGCTTCCCGATTTCCCGGCTACAATCCAAAAAAAAACAAATCACCTTTCCGTTTCAAAGTTCATTTTCCAGCTTTCAGTTTTTTCTTTTTTTACTCTTAAATCGCCACTTCAAGCATAGGTTAGTCCGCTCATCACCAGATCGCATCTCAGGTTGAATTCGCAATCTTTACGTTATGTACGATTTAATCTGGTTTTCGTGGTCAGATCTGGAATGGATTGTGTCTGTGTGCCTGTGAATTGCGTAAACGGCGATGAACTTGAGAATTCTCGTTTGTTATCATCATTGCAGGTGCATTCTGAGGAAGATGAGCGGTGGCGGTATGTTTACCGGCTTCACGAGGCTGTGCAAGGGGACGGCCGCCGTGCTTGTCGGTGGCTACATTCTCGTTCAGAGTCTCCCCTCTGCTCTTTCCTATCTTGCACTTATACCTGCAAAGTATTTTTTCTTATCTGTTTCCTTCTTTTGCTGTGGGATTCGGGTTCATTGACTTGAAGTTAAATCACTTGCATTGATTTTATATGTAGAAAATGTATGTACATTGCACATAATATCATATGAGACCTTAATCTAAACTGTGAACTTCATGATGCCTGAGATGCTAAAACTAGAAAAGGGAATTGTTGTTGTATTGTCGGTCTTGGCCTAGCAAAAAATGATTCCATTTGGTGGTTTCTTGAGTATCAAGGATTAGATCAACACAAAACCACTAGGATTGGGCTTTAAGGTAGTATTTTTCTTCTAGGGGTTGGAGGTAGCGTCAGTGTATGATGTGTAGCGGTGATATAACTGTAATCATGGTTCCCGATGCTATTATTGCCGTCTTTTTTATATCATCTTTGAGTGCATGAGAAACGTCCGGGTTTACTATGTAGGAGTTCACGTTAAAAATTCTGATATGAGAGATGGATGGTATTACTATTATCATTTTTTCGCACATTACTATCATTATTTTACTCTGTAGTATACATTTGGCAATAGCTTTAGACTGTTTAGAGTTTAGCTTTAGCCTTTTGTAAAATCTATACAAGGGTAGCCTTTAGCTTAAACGTTTTTATATGTGATCTGCACCATTAAAAATACGGTATTAAAAACTGTAATACTAATTAGTAATTACAAACAGTGCACCCAAATGGGCCGTTAATCATGAACTCATGAAGTCTGTAATTCCACTTCTAAAAACTACACTTCTCTCCTATCTCTTCAATAAGGGGAACTATTTAGTGGATTACTTGCTATTAGCGTATTGATTCTTCTGGTCTGAATTTTCAGTTCTGTGCCTCCCTTCCGAAAAAAGATATTTTCAACCCTACATAAGAAAAAGTCAAATAAGATTTAAAACATCTGACCTGTTGCTCCTTTTTCCATTAGCTTTATTTTTCATTTCAGTGTTTTGAAAATGCTATCCCATGATATCTTGTAGGATTAGCGCTTTCGAAGTTAATTTGCACCATTATAAAAGTAGCCAAAATGCTATTGCTAATCACATTCGCTGTTCCCAAACAAAGCAATCACCTCTTAATCTGAAATAATAAGGCAATACAAAAAGCGCAGTTTCATCTATTCGCACAGAGATGTTGATTTTAGAAAGTATATTATATTTTGTGGTGACAACAAAAGATTTTGCAATCTTAGAATCCCTTATGCCTTCTGTAGACAGATAAGTAGAGAACTCCTAATATGTATAAGAACACACTGTGATTAGCACATTGTTTTTCACTAATGGGTTTTTTTCCCATCTGAAAACTTTATTTTGCAGAACTATTCCCTTCGCATGGAATCTTATAACAGCTGGTTATATTGAACAGTCCATATATGGGGTATGTCTATTTTGGTTGTGGATTATGGTCAATATCATATTTTACCTTTCTTGGATTTTTTTCCCCTTTTGCTTCTTTGTGCAATCTTCTACTCCTTATAGTTCACAGATGTTGAATTTTGTGTATCTCTAGGTGGTTGTCAGCATTATTGGGCTACTTTTCATGGGGAAGCTGCTTGAACCTATTTGGGGCTCTAGGGAATTTCTGAAGTTTATCTTTATTGTCAACTTTTTGACTGCCGTCTGTGTTTTTATTACAGCTATATCATTGTACTACATAACGAGAATGGAAAGCTACCTGTAAGTGATGCGGGAACCTTTATACGACTTAAAAACATTGTTAAACATTCATCCTTAGTTTTCAGGGATCAATTCAATGCGTCTGCTTTTTCTTGGTTTTTACTTTGTATATTCCATCCATTCTCATAACTCTTGTGCTTAAAGAGACTATATGTAGACAGGCAAATCAACTTGACGTGTCATTGTGTTGTAAATACAGTATGTTTTACTCGAATCTAATTGGACAGGACCTTACTGTTTCATACTTTCGATTGACATGCATTGTCTTCCACATTCTATTTGTGCCTCTCAATATGATATGATAGTATACTTTTACTTCATTGATGCATTCCAAAGGTGAAGCTCAATATTTTCTTATTTTTCTATTCCTTTTGAACCTCTTCAACAGTTATCTACCTACTTCCGGCTTCCAAGGGGTCCTTTATGGTTTCTTAGTTGGCATCAAGCAAATCATGCCCGACGAAGAGCTGTCTTTTTTAAAACTAAAGGCAAAGGTATAATCTCAAGAATAATTTGTGAATGAGCAAAATGATGTTTCTAACTTTCTCTCCTTGGGGGTATTTGCAGTGGCTGCCTTCCCTTGCACTGCTAGTATGTGCTGCTTTAAGTTTTTTCGCGGTGGATTTGTCTTCATACCTTCCAACTTCAGTATTTGGCACATACATGGGATGGATTTACCTCAGATACTGGCAAAGGAACCCAGAAACAAAACTCAAGGGTGATCCAAGTGATGAATTTGCATTTTCAACTTTTTTCCCTCAGTTTCTGAGGTAATCATTAGTTCTTTAATGTTTTTTTCATTACCTTTCAGGGGGAGGGGGGTTTTTGGGACTTGTTTTCTCACTGGATCCTTTGTGCATTTTTTCTCTTTCTGGGTGTTCATGCAGACCTGTAATTGATCCCATTGCTAGTGTACTGGATCGAATGCTGTGTGGGAAAAGATCTGAAATTTCTAATGAAGAGAGAGAAGGCTACACTTTAGGTGGCATCCCGTTGCCGGGTTCTGACCCTATTGAAGCATCCAGGAGAAGGTAATCTGATAAGTTGAAGACCCTCTCAAATATGCCATACATTTCTCATACCCTTCGACCCAAACGAACCCAACTCTCCTTTTGGTTGAACGGAGAACTTATTCTTTTCCTTGCCTATTCCAATAACAAAACTTTGATCAACTTTGAGGGTAACACATGACAACAATTCGTCGAAACCAAAGCAAACTGTGGAAATGTCTTGCTTCTTGACAGTTTTTTTAAAATTGCTTGTGTCATCATGACATTCATATTATTCCTATAAACCAGGCTCTATTTAATTGTCTCTTTCCTCCACTGTCGAAACAAAATTGCAGGGAAAGAGGCGCGAGGGCACTTGAAGAAAGATTGGTGGCAACGGAGAGGCTGGCGGCTTCTGGTGCGAACAAGGCTGGAGAGTCCCAAACAGATGATGCATCAGATAATGTTTAAGTGCCCTTTTTCCTGTGTAAATGCCTTTTACCCCTTCACACCAAAGATATCCCAGAATGTATGTCCCAATACACCCCTGGACATTTTTGTGCAACCTTTTTGCCCTTTAGACTCTTTGACAGCGGTTTTATTGCATTATCATTACAGTCCATGTGGTTGGTTGCATATACTCTCTCTCTCCCATAAATTAATTCTGTGTTAAAAAGCTTTTTTATCAATTCCACATAATCCCAATTATTCTAATTACAGAGTAGCAATTTAAAATTATTTAAACTATAAAAAGAGTTTAAATTGAATTGAAAATAAAGTCGATCAAATATCGTAAACAAAAACAGGAAGAACATTTTAGTCTGAAGGAAGTACCTATATATTTTGACTTTATATTTACATACTGGATGAATATGGACAAACAATATATCCACGTTCTTTTGATTCTTAATGTATCTAAAAAGACATTAAGAATATCTTCGGGGTATAAACTAGGGTACCTAGCAGTTTCCTTTGCGCAATCTTCTTCGAGTCGAACACTACTGCAGGTTCCTTTGCGCAATTGTCTATGTCAGTGAAAACTATACCTTCATCACCATCGTCTCCAAGGGAGAGCGAGGCTATGCCAACATGCTCTTGTGCCTCTTCCATGCCTGATCTCTAAGAAAATAAAACCCTAGCCGCAAACCAACACGCTAGCATCACACTAATACAAAATGTTGATGCATATCTTCGGGGTATAAATTAGGGTACAATTTTTTGTGTATAAATAGCTTAATTCATGAATTATTGGTGTGTAATAAATATACCTCAAAAGAAGCAAAAGAAAAGATAACGAGTGCGTGAAGGAGAATGATTTTTAATCTTATATATGTTCATTTTCACACTTTCATTTTGGCTCATCCTTTTTCTCGTTTATGGATTTTTTAAAGCACTAGATAAACATCACCCACGCCCTTTCCTGGGCACTATATTAAAGCAACAATCAAATAAAGTAAAATTCTCTCTTTTCATTAATGGCATAATACTCCATTTGTTCCCATGCATTTGTTCAATTTCTCACTTTTTAAGGTAAAGTGAATCAATGTTAATCATCAAATTACTTTTAATGTGTGTTGCATATTAATATGATAAATTAAAATTTTAATAGTTTTCAAGGAGATAAATCTATTAAAATAATTTTTATGCTAAAATACATTACCATTTTTATTCAATTGAGTTCCAAAGTTCGTTCAGTTTGACTCAAAAAAATGAAACTAAACGAATATACGGAAGGTAATATATCCTCACCAAAAATATTTGTCCAAACGAGAAACTACTTGTGTAATGTTACTAATGTCACATGAGAAGTGTAGCTTCGTTTGTCATAATAAAATTAACAGTACAAACATTAGAAAAGGGATGGAAAAATTAATGAAAGAAACTCCATTATCCAATCCAAATTGTAGCGAGCATATAATTAATTTTAAGACTATAGATGAAGATGATGTTGTTTTGGTGACAAAATAGCAAAACTGAAAAACAATTAATAACTGTGTTTTATTCATTAATTCAACGTATCCAATCACGCATCCTTTTCCACCTGCAAAAAAATTTACAACAATAAAATAATTAAGCTCGCATTTATATAATTAAGTAGAGAACAATATGATTATTCTTTGGAGAGAAAAAAAAGTTGAGCCCCATCCCCGAGGGCCCTCTCAGACCTAGCCTAACAGTCACTGAGATAAGGTAAATTAGACTATGATCGCAGATTGGTGATAAAAAGTAGAGAGAAATAAGTATTAATGCAAAAATTGCTTTGTGAATAGTACAGAACATATAGCCCCATGTTCAAGGACCTCCTCAGATTCGGCTAGACGGTCATTGAGAGAAAGGAATTTAGACTTTGATTGCAGATTGGTGGCAAACAGTAGAGCATGCACCTGGTACTCGAGAGGCCCTATGCTTAACATATGGTTGCCTCTCAGCGCATTTGTTTAGAATCAAACTCGATTCTTAGTCTCTTGGTCACCTTGCCTTTGTCAATTGGTCGTATAATAGAGTAATGCTAGGGGTACACCAAAATAGGATACCCCATTTGTACACCAGTCAAATACAAACACTTAGTCTCAGTGACCACATACACTAAGTGTCTGTATTTGCTTAGGAGCTAGTTGCTACCTACATAGCTTTAAAGATTTGAAATTCAAAATGGAATTATACTTTAATTGTACACATGAATTAAGGAGAGTACGTAGTAAGGACTAGAAGACTATCCAAAGCTGACTTTGAAATCCACAATTGTTCTCTTAAAGCTATTGCTTGAGGCCCCATTACAAAAGTGATGGTTTCACTAATATATGGAGTAGTTCATCTTAAAGAAATCCTTACACATTTAAAAGTAATTGTATTTAATTTGAGTGCTACTATTCTATTTGAATCAACGTAACAATTCTTTTGGTACATGCACAACGATTTAACTTAATAAGTTTTAGTCTTATTTAGTGCGAATTTTCTTTAATTTATTTAAAAAGCTTTAAAAATGTAACAGAAAAAAGAGGGAAAAAAGGGAAAGTGAAACTAAAAAATACGTTTCTTTTTCTAGGTAATTGTTTTTTTGATGTTTTAACTTTAAATCAATTTTTTATAAATATAGTTTTTGTGAGTTGATAAAATTGCATGCAAAGAAAAAAATTTGTTAAGAAATATTTAAAAACCCGAGAAAAAAATAAATTTGGAATAAATGAATTAAATGATTGTTTAAAGACACAAGAATGATATTTTTAAAGATTGAAAAAAAATATTGGAGGGAGTGACATTATATTATTGACCTAAACAGACAAAAACGAGTAACATTTTTGACCAGACAAATTATTACATACACATAAGGTTTATATATAGTGGACCTTCATATATGCTAAATAAGCATTTTCAAGAGTTCAAATATACATTTTTAAAATTAAGAAAAATATATGTGAGAAGGTCCATATAGACCTTAGGTGCACCATAGAATGACTCTTTTGACAAAAATAATTAGTGGCATCTTTGACAAAATTAATAACTTAGTGGTATTATTAAATTTCATTATGTTTACAATAATTGGTTAAAAATCATACGGAGTATGAGATTTTGGAGGCTTAATAAAAAGTAGAGTGCAAATATAGAATGTATTAGAATATAAAATAGTCTTTCCTAAGCCACAACCACAAGCTTAACTTTTAGTTGAGTTGCGTTCCTTGATATGTTATTATAGTTTTGTTAACTAAGAGGCTACATGTTAAAAATTCAACGCCACTTAGTATTAACAAATAATTTTAAATAAAATAACTTATATTTTTCAAAACTCAGCCTTAGATTTATTGTATAAAATATGTTTAGACTACGATTTTATATAATTAATATACAATATATATTTCATTTAATTATAAATCAAAACAAATAGCAAAAAAAATAACACCACAAATAAAAGAGAATTACCCATGGAAATCAGCCCATCGAGGGGGGCGAGATTTGAAATACCCGGGGATAGGGCCGCCGCCGCCGCCGTTATAACGGTGGACGGACTCGGCGATCTTGGCGTTCTCGAAAGCACAACACCCGACGGTGTAGACGACGATGAGGACGACGACCATGGCAATGTTGACCATGGAGATCTTCTGCCACTCCCTCCTCATGTCCTCCAGCACCGCCGCCTTGCACGAGTCGCAGTCGTAGCACAGCACCGCCGCGTCGTTGCTGTTCCACCGCTTGCAGTCCTCCTCCTGCGTCTCCATCGCCGCCGCGTAGTCGCACGACGTCGGCGGCTTGCAGCACCCCGACTGGAGCGGGGACATGTCGTTGGCCTGGTAGTCGGCCGGGGTCCAGTTCAGCACGGCGGCGCACGTGTTGGACCCCACGACACAGCTCCTGACCGGGGCCCAGTCACGCGCCCCGGTCACGAACTGCTTCCGGAGCCACCCGGAGTAGTTGGGGAGCCGGTACTCCTGGTACACCTTCCCGGGGACCGCCACGCCGCCGCCGCGGCTGGTGACGGCGAACCCGAAGATGGTGACGCCCATGAGGGCGGCGATGAGGAAGAGCATGACGAAGAGGTAGAGCCAGAGGGCCCACGTGAGGCGGAAGCAGGAGCCCACGAAACCCGCCAGGGACACCGTCATGATGACGAAGCCGATCGCCAGCAGCGGCGTCTGCAGCAGCTTCTCGCAGGTGGCGCTGCCGCTCCTCGCCATCCACAGCCCGGCGCCGATGATCGGCACCGACGCAACCAGGGTGATGAGGTTCAGCACGCCGATCAGTGTGTTGCTCACCCCGTAGTACACTCCCCGATCCATTTTTTTTTATAGATAATTCAGTTTTATATTTTAATCACACCTTCAATAATATATTATGAGTATATATAGATGCGCTAGATAGCCGATTTCAAATTAATTTGTGTCTCATATTTGCACTACCTGTGGGATGACAAATTAAAGTACAATGCATGAAATAACAAAGTGTTTTTGTTACATGAACGATATATATATATATATATATATATATATATATATATATATATATATATATATATATATATATATATATATATATATATATATATATATATATATATAGACACACACACACACACACACACACACATATATATATATATATATATATACACACATCATTTTAATCAAAAATTGGTATAAAAATAAAAAATATAAATTATACCATTTAAAAGTATAAAAAAAATTCTATTCTATAAAATAAAACATAAGAAGAATATTTTATCTTATCAAATTAACAATAAAAATATACAAACAAATAAAAGTTATCGAGATATCGGATTAGCACATAAGAGTGATACTCGTATTTATTTTGAAAGGAAAAAGAGTAATTATGGAATGAAAAAGAGTAAATTCCATAAAAGGTCCCCAGTTATAGGTCGTTTTACATATTTAGTCCCTACATATCAAATATTACTAATTTGGTCCCCAATTATTATATTTATTTCTACGAATGGTCCTTTGTTAACATTTTCATTAAAACGTGGATAAAATTATAAATTCGCACTCCTTTCTCTCCTCAATTAAGCTTTCTCCTTCCTTGTACTCCTTTCTCAAACTCGTCGCTGAGTTTCTAGCTTTGAACCCTAAACCAAAATCATCACTCTTCTCTCAATTGTTTGTCTAACTGGAGGAACGATCATTTAAATTTTGGGTTTAAGAGCTTCAAACTTAGCGACGAGTTTGGGAAAGAGTATGAGAAGATGAAGAAAGCTTAATTGAGAAGAGAGAGATGTATGAATATACAATTTTATCCACATTCTTAACGGAAATGTTAACAAAGGAATATTCGTAGAAATAAATATAATAATTGAAGACTAAATTAATAATATTTGATATATATGGACTAAATATGTAAAACGACCTATAACTCTACCTTTTATATAATTTACTCAATGAAAAAGTATATACTAGTAATACTACCAAGATTGGAATAAAGTTTTCCTATAGTAATAATCTATTTTGATATGTTTGTGATGGTGGATGGTGGGGTGGGAAGGCTATGTAGCTAGTTGATTGTGAATGCCGAAGTTGCACTTCTTAGCTCCTAAGCAAACTTCTTTTCCAAATTTGTCAAACAAAGAAGAATTTTATTTAAATAGTACTAAAGCATAGTACTCCCTCCGTCCCATTGTCTTTATCCACTTACTTTTTGGCACACCATCTAATGCACTTCTTTAATCTATTTTATCTTGTAATTTGTATATTAAAAAATTATAGAAATTATATATTAATAATCTATATGTTAAGACGAATCAAACAAGATCACACGTGACCATTTTTAGGCTTACACATTGAGAGAATTTGATGAATCAAAGTGCTTAGATGAACAGTTCCAAAAGTCAAATGTGGACAAAGACAGTGGGACGGAGGTAGTATTTTTTAAATATAGTATCATATATTTTTATTTTTTTATGTAGTATCCATGGGTGGCCTGGAGGGTGTGTAAAGTGGCCAACCGCACAGAGCCCCTTAAAATTTAAGGCACCATATTTTTAAATTTGTTAATAATTTTATAACAAAAGTATTATAAAAATATAAAATAGGGCACAAAATGTAAATTTTGGACCGAGCTAATTTTATTTTTTAATTTTTCGGGGCCGGCGCTGGTAGTATCATTGGTCATTGTTGAAGTAATGTCAACCGGCACTGACATTGTTTAAACTAAAAGTCCACCCTCACAGGACATTCTTGCCACTGCCATTATTCAACTGGAAAAAAATTAGAGAAATTTACTTAAATAGGATTAAAAGATAAATGTTTTCCCAATATAGAACCACATGTTTCTATTTCCAATGTAAGACTTTTGGTCATTAACAAGTAGTCATTATTCAAGTAAATGTCCATCATTACTGGACATTATTCTTCCCACTAGATTATTATTAAGTACTACCTCTGTCCCAGAGTATTTGTCCACTTTCATTTTTACACACCATCCAATACACTTCTTTAATCCATTTTATCTTGTAATTTGTATATTAAAAAATTATAAAAATTATATATTAATAATCTCTATGTTAAGACAAATCAAACAAGATCACACATGACTATATTTAGGCTTACACATTGAGAGAATTTGATGAGTCAAAGTGCTAAGATGAACAGTTTCAAAAGTCAAAAGTAGACGAATATAGCGGGACGGAGGGAGTACTATTTAGAGAATAAAAAATCTTAAGTCCTACATTGAGAAAGTCATTATGTTTTAGTCCTATTTAGTGCAAACTTTAGAAAAATTTAAGGAGATACTACAAGAAACACTTTAACCTCAGTGAGAAAAGAAAACGAAAAATGTATAGGTCGTCCAAGCAAGTAGCAAGCTAAGCAATAAAGCTTTATTGGGATTTGGGCTCCATCATCAATTTGCTTTTGTTTTGCGGAGAATTTTTTTTTTTTTTTAAAAAACATTTTGCTTTCCCTTTTGTTACTGTCTATCTTGACATGTCGTGTTCTTTCCATATGGCTCAATTTGTCGTGTCCACTTTATTTTGAAACAGTGCGTAACATGCTAAGTGAAAAAAAATAACATGCTGTATGTGATTAACATTTGCAGAAATGAGAAGGTTTTTTTTTAACTTCATACTACCTTCGTCCCACTCTTTTTGTCCACTTTTGACTTTTGGAACTGTTTATCTAAGCACTTTGACTCATCAAATTGTCAAGGAATCAACTCAACCAAAAGCTCAAGCTTGTGGTTGTGGTCCAGGAATGATTGTTATATACTCTAACACGCCCCCCTCACGTGCAGGCGTGACCTTTTTTAGCCTTGCACGTGAAATCTTAATTTTTTTAAACTGGGTGGCAGTGAGTTTCGAACTTGTGACCTCTTGGTCATTAAGACTCCGATACCATGTCAAGGAATCAACTCAACCAAAAGCTCAAGCTTGTGGTTGTGGCCCAGGAATGATTGTTATATACTCTAACACAAATTCTCTCAATGTGTAAGCCTAAATATAGTCATGTGTGATCTTGTTTGATTTGTCTTAACATATAGATTATTAATATATAATTTTTATAATTTTTTAATATACAAATTACAAGATAAAATGGATTAAAGAAGTGCATTGGATGTTGTGCCAAAATGTAGGTGGACAAAGAGAATGGAACGGAGGGAGTATGTGCTTAAATTTAAGTCACCATCTTCAATTTCTAACAAAAACTTTATTGCAACTTTAAAATATGTAAGAAAAACATAATTTTATCAGTTTTTCGGAGCCCAGTCGGCAAGTGCGTATGCGACATTCCAGCTCACTTTGAATACGGAGGGAGGGAGTAGTTTTTTAGAAGTATATAAGGATTAAGGAGCCATTTTGAATATGGGACCTGTCAGAATTTTGGTTTAGGGCTAAAAATTAACACGAAAGAAAAAAAAAAAAAGAAAAAGGGGCATTCCGAGAATTGAACTCGGGACCTCTCGCACCCTAAGCGAGAATCATACCACTAGACCAAATGCCCATGTTGAAACGGAGTTTTTGTACCTTTAATATATCCTTGACCTTTAAATTTGGGGAGAGCGAAGTCCAGAGTTTCCTTTCATTTCCCATCCATAAATGATGGGCATCTAAATTTCAGTAATTTCATCGTTTTTTGAATTAAGAATGCGATTTCTCATTCCTTTGTCCAAAATTCAATCACATACTTTCATTGTTATTAATAGTTCTGCTCAATCAATGGTGAAATCTTATTTTAGGGCAAAGCTAGTCCTATATTTTACAAAATGGTACTCTTTTGCCTGTCATAAATTATGTTTCATTTTCTTTTAATAAAATAAATTAATACTCTCTCCGTCTCACTTTCTTTGTCCACTTACTTTTTGACACACCATTCAATGCACTTCTTTTATCCATTTTATCTTATAATTTGTATATTAAAAAATTATAAAAATTATATATTACTCCCTCCGTCCCCCTAAGATGTTCTCATTTTGACTTTTGGTGGTTTTTAAGGAGAGTTGAAAAAAGGTGAAAGTTTACCATAATACCCTTAATGAAAAATGGGTGGAGTGTATTAAATGAGGTGGGTGAGGTGTAATAAATAAAGTAAGTGGGGGGTAGTTGTGGTATTTTAATTGTAAAAAAATGAAATGAGAAGATCTATTGTGGACAAAGAAAAAGGGCTATTGGGAAGATCTATGGGGGATGGAGGGAGTAATAATCTATATGTTAAGACAAATCAAACAAGATCACACATGACTATATTTAGGCTTACACATTGAGAGAATTTGATGAGTCAAAGTGCTTAGATGAACAGTTCCAAAAGTCAAAAGTGGACAAAGAGAGTGGGACGGAGGTAGTAAATATACTCCATAATTCTTATTTTGTAGAGTTTTGATGTATTTTAAAACAATTTAATTTATACTTTTTATATCTATACCAATTTATAATTCATATGATTTTTAAAAATATGAGATTTTGCATATTGTTTCAAGTGTGGTATCCATTGTGGGAGGAATGGCGTACTACTTATGTACCGCCTCTATGTGTATCCCCACGTGGAGTTTACCTAGCACTCCCCTATGTTTTATAAAATGAGATGTATACTCGTATCTAGGGGCACAAGATTTCCTTAATGATGACATGATAATCATAAATCACAAATATCACTTTAGTAGTTTAGTTTCGATAAGAAAAATGAGTACTTAATGGGCCGGGCGGCGTTCAAATGTTTGAATATTAATGAACTGAAGACCCGTCTCAAACTCATCAAGCTGCAATAATATAATGTTACTAGATGATTCGGAGTCCTTTGACCCAATTAATTAAGAGTTAATCCCACACTCGTAAACCACGCAGTTAACACTAAAAACCCCATTCCCCACATTCTAGATTGCATAGACCGACGCTAATTTAAGGTTTAATGTCTATTCTGCTAATTACCTAGCAGGACTAGAAGTACTCGAAATATTCTATTTCTAGTACGAGAAGAATTGTGGATCTTACGAGTAACTAGCTTGCTTGTTAACAAAGCTAGATTAACACTAAATATATCATAGCTATGATTTAAGGTGGAGATTAATTGAGTAGGATGGCAATGGTCGAGTTCAGCTCAGATTTCAATCCTAATTAACTAATTGGTGATTCTTCCCCTTCGAGCGACTACGTACCTTAGGGAAGAGTGTAGACATTAAAAGCTAAACATGAAGGAGACGAAGGAATTGAAATTAAATTTCTTTATTCTTAGAGAAGTGGCTAGTGGTATTTGAAATGAAAGAAGACATATAAATGATCAGGTGGAGAAAGAGAAAGTATTTATAACTTGCCAAGACAACATTTTACTTTTGTGTAAACAATTACACACCGAATGAGTTAACAAATGAAGTGAAGGGTAGAGTACGAAAATTGAAATAAAAAATTTGTCGAGAAAACTTTGCCATTTATGAAATATGGATGAGAATACTATATGTATATCGTAAAAGTATATAATTCTTGTAATAATAAAATACATATTTCTTTAAATTAATAATAATATCCCTTATCTCAAATCTTAAGGGGTTTTGTAACCCAAAAATCCCAAAAAAAAAAAAAATCTTAATGGTTTTTCCTCGAGTCTAGAAAGTCAAGTGCATGTATTTCCAAAGTCTCCACCCCCTCCCTTTTCCAATGCATACTAGTCTCTGCTCTCTCCTCATTTCTCTACCTTTATAGCTTCCATCAACTCCATACCTTTTGCATATATATATCCATGCAAGTGATTATTAATAATAAGATTAAAAATGAAGATGATGAAAAAATATAAGTCATCAAAAGAAGAACAAGAAGAAGAAGAAGATGATGATGATGAGCTCTCCTTATGTGATCTTCCAATATACAACAAACCTTCCTCCTCTTCTTCTTCCTCTTCTTTAGAATGGGGAGATTTCATCTCCTCAGGAAGCTCGAGCTCCGTCTCATCATCATCATCTTCATCCTCTGATCAGTTCTTTGAGTTCTTCATTGAGGAATGGAGCGACAAAGCTTTCGCTAATGATTCTCCCCATCGAGAAAACATCATCTTCTGCGGGAAGCGTATCATTCCCCAACACGATCCTCAAAGAAGAAGACACAATAATAAGGAAAAGCGAAAGGTTTCAAGAAAGGACTCATCTTCATACAGAGAGTATGGTTTGTGTTCTTGTTTGGAGTGGGAGGGCTTCCAAAAGAGATGGACTTGAAATGCATAAAGAATAGGCAGATGAGCGGCGGCGGCGGCAGATCGCCGCCACCTCAAGGCGGCGGGGGAAAGAGGCTGTGGTGGATGATCAAAGCGCTGAGCTGTGGCGGCAGCGGCCGTGGCGCCACCGCACAAGTCAATGCCCAAGCGGTTGTGCCGTTTGTCCGTCAAGGCCTCGGTTGTTTGCCTAAGTTAAGCTAGCCGTAAGATTATTATGAATCAGATAGGAGAAATGAATAAATACTTTGAGAATTTATTTTATTAAAAATGGAGAAATAAAATCATTGAGTGCTTTGGGCAATTCTGCACCTTAATAAATTACAAAGAAATATTTTTAGACATCTAAGAGTGATTTGGTCCCAATGCTTTTTAATTGGGGAGAATTTTTCTGATGCATTGTTTTAATTATTTACTTAAAACTATACGTTATGTTTATATTCCTTTGTATTTTAATGTATATATTAAAAAATATATCTAATAACTCTATTTTAATACGAAGTTAACATACCGTTAGTCTTCAATCCAACCGGATGAAATTGGACAATATGCAATAAAAAGTTTCATACAAAAACAAAATTCTTAACAATTCGTACAGTACAATAACAATTTATTTTAACATTTGTTCTTTCAAGTGCACATTATTTTTTTATTTTTTTATATTAAATGTGTGGTATCCTCAGCTCGCTACAACTTCTCAAACTCCGATGAATTTCGTGACTGCCGAGGTATCAAGAGCCCCGAATTCTTTCACGGCATCATAAACAAAACGCCCGAGCTTCGCAGCTTCCTCGTTGCTCGTGGCCTAACCGGTTCGAAGTTCAAGAATTAATTAGTACCATACAATGAGAACTACATTTTGACAATAAGATAGGGAGAAAAACAGACCTCAATGTTAAGAGGCAGGACAGGGTCATGAAGTGAGAGCCTCAAAAGGAACCACCCCCCATAGCTAGAAGCCCTAACCTGTTGATATATTGTACATTGGGTAATATATATTCATATATACTCACTGCTCCATAGGAGTTCCAATTGAACCGATGTCATAATATGACACTGAATCAAGAACCAAAGAACTCACTTACCCCTTCATAGTTAACAAGTGCCTTCTGAAGGTTCGCGTCAGAGTCTATGGCAGTCTCCAAATGTTCAAGAACAGCCTCCCCGTACTCGCGGAAGGACCTGGAAGCATGAAATGTTGGTAAAATAGAAGATCAAAGACTAGCAAAAGAAGGGTGTAGTTTAGTTGCATTATACCCTCCTTTAAGATCTGAATGATACTGGTCGATTTTTAGCCTGAGTTCAACCGCTACAGCGTGTTCCTCAAGGCCCTCTACCAAGTCAGTCAAGACTTCGCTGCCGTGCCCTTTTCCTGATGCCTTTGCCAATGCAAGCTTATTCAGAAGCTTAACCTGCAAGACTGACAAGAGTTAATATCAGCCCAAAATGTGTGGCCAAATGTGAGTTATTCCCATCACAGTATACCATGAGATATGCCCCATCGTCAAGCCAATGGTTCTCCTTGAGAGCGCCGTGTCCACTGGTTTCAATAGCCAGATGTGATTCCTCGCCAACGGAGTTCTGCGATCATGAATCTTGAATCAATCATATATGTTAAGAGTATAAAACCTTGATCTTCTGGTTGAATTGGTTCCTTAGCAATGCCACAAAAAAAAAAGATTGGACATTTGTGTTGTACCAATCGAATAGCTTCATCAATGACATTCTTGTACCCTCTTTTGAACCTGTGGTGCTTCCCCCCTGTGTTGAGGTAAACTCATCATGTCAGTGCACTGTTGATGATGTTTCAAGGAAAACATATTGACCGAAATCCCAAATTGACCTCACCTAGTTTCTTTTCAATGAATGCTGTCAAGCCGTCTGAGGTCACACTATCGGTCACGATGGTTGTCCCAGGATGCTGGTCATGAAGATGGCAACCTGTAAGGTCTCTAGGATGAAGCAACTACGGTCTACGGGTCTATTTAGATAGAAAGTTTTGGAGATTCTGTCTATATGTTTTTACAACATTTATAAATTCTCAAATATACATATTATCAAGATAGACTAAGTCGTCAACCCCCTCAAAAAAGCATCCATTCAAACACACCCTAGGGGCCCGTTTGGAAAGATGGAAAGTAAGTTCATTTTCTGGTGTTCCATTGAAAGTTTGGATAATGATTAAAAAAACTAGTTTTTTGTTGTTATAACAAAAGAAAATGTACTGGGTTTGATCTAAATCGGAGAAGGGTGGAAAATGTCTTCCGCTAGAAGAAGAAAAAAAAAAAGAAATGATTTTCCTCCAAATAAGACTCACTTTCCTGGGCTCCAAGAAGACACACTTACCTCCTCCAAAACAATGGCAGACATCAAGGCAATCAACCGGTTCCGGTTGAACTCGCGACCACTTGAATCAACAGCAGCAGATCTGATTCCAGAACCCAACTATCAGAAAATAGGCAACTCCCATTATGTGTGTGTGTGTGTGTTGAGAGAGATATTAGATCATCAACTTACTCACCTGTCAACATCTGTATCAAAGATGATGCCTAAATCAGCCTTATTTTCCAGTACAGCCTGAGTTATGGCTTTCATGGCTGTCTTATCCTCTGGGTTAGGAATGTGGTTCGGAAACATGCCTGAGAGAGAAAAAAAATTGATACTTGTATAAGATTATTTTTCAGTTTGTTTAGGCTTAGCTTCTTTAAAACATTTATGATGATTTTTTTATGGCCGCTCTTAAGCTTATATTTGAACTTTTAGATTAGATCTTACCATCTGGCTCTAGGAACTGACTCCCAGAAGTAATGGCACCCAAGGGCTCAAGAACTTTTTCCTGTTAAAACCCAGTAAAAAGTGAAGAAGAAGAAGAAGAAGAAGAAAAATACTGCTATGCAACTTGGCGTTCATCTTACAGTGAAGAATCCTCCAGCACCATTCCCTGCATCAACAACTATATGGAATCCCTCCAACGGCTTTTCTGAATAAATTTGTACAGAGGTCATGTTAATGATATACTCATATACTTTTCAAAAATTATTATTTTTTACATTAATGGCAGAAAGTTGGTTAATGATCAATACTTACCTACACCGCCAACAGCTTTGCGAACAGCTGCTACAAGATTAGACGTGTAAACAGACATGTAATCAACCCTTTTGAAAAGAACGTGTGATTTCTGTTCTTGCTCATCTGCAATCTTTCTGTATGTATTTGCAGCACGCGTGAGGATGTCCTTGATGTCCGATTTTCCCAGCCCTCCGGCATTCGTGAAAAATTTAAACCCATTCCTATTGTAAGGAAGATGGCTTGCTGTTTCCAAACCATTCTTGTGAGCACTGGATTATTAAGTGGTCCTTATTCATTTTCTAGATTTAGTTTTTCATTACGTTTAAGTGGGATATACTAACCAGTTATCATGATTGATCCATCTGCAGGACACCATAAGTCTTCATTTTCTGTAAGAGTGCTATAGAACATGGCAGGTGTTGAAGCTAATCTGTATATTACAATAGGTTGTTAGTAAAATAAAATCTCATACGCACGCTACAGTAACTGGAACGCATCACTGACCCGTATTGGATGACATTAGCGCCTGTGCGGGCAAGTCCTCTAGAAACAGCATCCTGAAAGAGGGCTTAGCCAGTCCTTAGTACCCGAATCACGAAAAACAAAATAGTTTTTGTTTTGGAAAGGCAAAATACCTGCAACTGTTTGGCTGAAATTCGTGAATCATGACCAACGGATACTCTCAGAGATCTAGAGCCACTGTGTCTCTTCTTCTCCAGCAACCACGCAGCAAATGCTGCTGCTATTGCTTCTGTAACAGCATCTGTGAGGTTAACATCTTCTCCCTCAACTCCCGCTACAGCGACACCACGGATATCACTACATTTATAACCACCAATAGTAAATTGAAAACATAGATATAGTAGAGAAAACAGACTGAAACAAAAAATACGAATAGAAAACATAGCAACATACCTTCCATTTTGAAGCTTATAAAAATCCATCTTTTCGCCAGAAAGGACATCCGTTTTAGACGGTACAGCTGCAAGAATACAGTTTGACATTGATGAGATATCTTGTAGTGCACACATAAACTATACACTCCCAATAAACACTTATCCTTTGAAAAAAACCAAAGTTTCCCAAGGGAGTGAAAGCCTACGGTTTAATAACTGAGAAGTGAGATTCTAGAACAGACCACTGCAGTAAAATTTTCCTCGTCTTAAACTTGACAACACACGAGGTCGCATGGTGGAGTTGCCATTAATCCATGCCAACTTCCCTGCGAAAGGTGGAGGAAGGACATGCCTAATAAGGTCAAAATGGTCCTTTCGGTATTGAATACTGAACTTTTTGTTCTGCTGGTAGCACCCTGCTACCAGATAATGTTGGACAAGCTTTCCTGATACTGCTGCATAAATTTGAAAATTTTGCGGCTGTGAGGTTTTTCCTGTTGACAAAACTTAGAAGAATGTGGCAATGGTAATCCTATAACCATTATTATTTTTGCATATACATTTTCATTATTCACACAGTCAAATTATTTCTTCTTTCTTTACTTATCTACCTTAATCATTTGTTCTAATAAATAGAAGATATATGGACATTTTAGCAATTACTACTATCTTTTACCATCATACATATGAACATAAACACAGAGAAACATGCAAACATCATTATATCCATCAAAACATTCTAGACATAACTCCATAATCAAGATATAAAATGCAAAAAGAAACTATCAATTTGAATCAGACAGAAAGTATGTACATTTTTTTCCCATATTTGAAGCAAGGGGGGAAAAGGGTCAGTGATTGAAGAACATGACAGTAAAGAAAACCCCAAGAATTGGAATCTGTAAAGATTTGAAATTTACCTTCCATTTCGTGCGTTGATGCTAGATCGACTGAGTTTCTTGGCCTCTTCTTCCTCTTGTTGGGGTGGTGAAGAGTTTGATGATGAAGATGATGATGAGCGAACGAACGAACGGCGATGGGTAGGCGGCACTGTGGCAGGTTTTGCCGGGCTTGTCGATGGCTTCGGCCCAATCTTTGTTAACTAATGGGTAATGGGATTTTGCTTTTTGCTACGACTAGACCAGAATTTATTTAGTCTTCGGCCCAATCTTTGTTTGCCCATTGGACATTTATATTACGAGTATTTAGGTGGTCAAATTTTTTTAGCTTTTTAACTTATTATGAATGTAATATGAATAATAATAATTAATAATAATAACTACGGAGTATAACAATTATAAAAAGAATACTGTGTAATATATACAAAAATAAGTTTTTGAAGCTTTTTTCCATTTTTTCTAATTTCTTCCAATTTTCTTCTTGTTTTTTTCAGTTTCTTTCAATTTTTTGAGTTTTTTTTTCACTTTTTCCAATTTATTTGTGTTTTTTCCAGTTTTTCTGCTTCTTTTAGTTTTTTAAGTTTTTTTTAAATATCTAATTTTTTTTCCTAGTCATAAAGAACCCCCTGTCTAAGAGAAAGAAATATAACTTTCGGTTTTGGAGAAGAGGTAAAGGAGATACGGAGTATTTTTTTTTTTTCTTTCAAAAGTCCGGAACCAAATACGGGTGTATTGGTGTTAGCGTTGCAACTTGTAACACTTTTTCATTTTTTTAAAAAAAAAATTTTTCGTTTTTCTTAAAGTACAACGCGGGGCTTTACTTTTGACTTTTTGACTTGGAGATATATTCCCTTGAAAATATTACGAGTATTTTCCAAAGAAAATATTAGGGAAAATGATTAAAGTAGAAGGAAGATATGGATTAAATATCAAAATAGATATCTAAAGTTTTTATCTCCAAATTAGGAATATAATGCTAATATATAGTATTAAAAAACATAGTGAAATGCCACTATAGAGTATCATAATGTCACGGAATAAACTTTTATTTTGGAAAATAAAAACATAAAATCTTATTTTGATGATAAATTTTGACAAGTATTTAAATTTTGGGTATACAAACAATGTAAACCCAATTGGATGGACAAGTATTTAAATTTTGATCTGTCAACTATACGTGGACAACTTTCCTCTGAACGTTAATTTAATTAACTAAACTTTAATTTCTAACAAAAAGTATCTAAACTTACCAAATCTTTCAGAAAAAATAATTTAACAATTTGAAGTTATTTGTCGAATAAGCCAGCTCAGCATTTTGATTTATTTCCATTTTTCTTTTCTTTGTTCTTTTCCTTTTTCTTTCTTTTTTTCATCATCTTCCTCCATGGCAACCCTAGCCGCCCTGCCTCTCTCCGCCAACCAGCTCCCACACCGTCGTTGTTGAGTCGCAGTCATTGTCGTTGACACTAACACTATGTTTGGCTCAAGGATTTTGGAAGGAAAAGAAAAGAAAATGGTTTTCTCTCATTTTCCTCACCAAAATGGAAGGAATCTGATTTCCCCTCCATTTGGTAAATTTTGCTTCCTCATTTTCTTTTCCTTCCACCTTTCCTTTCTTTTCCCTTCTAACCAAACAAGAAAAATGGTTTTCCACTTTATATTCTTTTCTTTTCCCTTTCAAATTCCTTGAACCAAACATAGTGTAAGTGTACGTCCCTAGTGAGCGGCCGTGACGCCAAAACCGAATCAAAGTGATAAGAGAAAGTGGGAAGGACTTCGAGTGCCTTCAAACTCCAATAGGAAAATTAGGGTTTCTGATTAGTCGATGCCAAAACAAGGAGAATACATCCCTATTTATAAATATGGGAAAACCCTAATCCTACACTACCCTGTCGGTTCAAAAAAAGCGTCAAGGGAAAAAACCGAAAAGAAAACCCTTGAAGGGACTTATAACGCGTCCACCTAGGAAAATCTATTTTACAAGTAATTAAAATATAAAACTGTTAATTCACTTGAAAATGTAATCCCCGTGCCAACCCGGGGGTCTTCTTGCCCGTCGCTCGCGTGGCGCCCCACGCTCCTCTTCGTGAACCCTTGCTTCTTCGGCCCGTCTCATCTTGGCCTGGCCCGTTTTCCTTGTCTTGCGTGTTGCGCCCCCCTCTCGTGGCCCATGCACCCCATGCGTAACATTCCCTTTCGCTTGCGAAGCCACCTTGTCCTCAAGGTGTAATGCAGGAAACCGTTGCCGGATGCGTTCGTGCGGTTCCCATGTGGCGTCGTCGCGCCCCCCATCGGCCCATTCCACGAGCCATTGTTTCGTGGGGCGCCCTTTCACTAACACCTCCCGTTCGGCGAGTACCCTCACTGGTTCGGACAGGGGCTGCCCGTGCACGAACTCTGAAGGTAATGCCCGGTGGTCTTGCTCCGGGGAGTCTCCATAATAAGGCCGTAGCAGGGACACGTGGAAGACCGGGTGAACCCTTGATTCCGCTGGTAACTCCAGTTTGTAGGCGACTTCCCCTATCCGCTCAAGCACGCGGTATGGCCCATAAAACCTTCTCGCGAGCTTTTGAGAGCTCCGACGAACCACGGAGTGCTGCCGGTAGGGCTGCAACTTCAACAAAACCCAGTCGCCTACCTCGAATTGTATCTCCCTCCGGTGTTTATTTGCTGCTGTGGTCATCCTCTGCTGTGCTTCCCTTAGGTTTTCGCGCAAGCTCCGTAGTAGAGAATCTCGTTCCTGTAGGAAGTTGTCAACTTCAGGCACCTTACACTCTCCTTGGCGGTAGGGCAGAAAGGTAGGAGGTGGCCACCCATACAAAGCTTCAAACGGCGTCATTTGCAGTCCGGCATGGACGCTCGTGTTGAGGGCATATTCTGCCCAGGGTAATAAGACTGTCCACCGTGAAGGTTTATCCTGAGCAAAGGCCCTTAAGTACTGTTCCACCGCCCGATTCATTACCTCAGTTTGCCCATCGGTCTGTGGGTGAAAAGCCGTGCTCATTTTCAATGTCGTTCCGCTAGCTCTCAAGGCCTCTTGCCAAAAATTGCTAAGGAAAATACGATCCCTGTCGGATATAATTGACTTTGGGAATCCATGCAGTTTGACCACAATATCAATGAACAAGTGAGCGGTACGGTGCGCGTCAAATCCGACAGGCAAAGCTCCGAGATGAATAACCTTTGTCAAACGATCCACCACCACCAGTATTACCGTATACCCCCTGGATGGTGGAAGTCCCACGATGAAATCCATGGAAATATCCTCCCAGACCTGTGTAGGAACCGGAAGCGGCTGCAATAACCCCGCTGGCGGCTGCGTGTTGTACTTCGTGGTTTGGCACGTGTGACATTGCTGAACATGGGACTTGACATCTGACCTCATCTGTGGCCAGTAAAACTCTGGGCAAGGCGAAGGAAGGTCCGGTGAACTCCCGGATGTCCGGCCAGTGGTGTGTCGTGGTGCTCCCGTATGAGTTGCTGGCGCAAGTTGGAAGCTGAACTCACGCATAAACGTCGTTTGTAGTAGAGCAGCCCGTCCACAATTGTATAGGGCTCGGCTAGCTGTCCCTGGGCGTGAGCCTCGTGCTTTGCCGCAAGATCTGGTTGGGTGGCATTCTCACGCCGTAGTTCTTCCATTAAGTCGGGCACAACCGAGGAAATGGCAAGGAGTTGCTGCCCGTCCCGGTCTTCTTCGTCCCTCCGGGAGAGCGCATCTGCTACTCGGTTGGACGCCCCCGATTTATACTCGATTTTAAACTGATACCCCAATAGTTTCCGGACGTAGAAGTGCTGATCGGGAGTTTGCACCACTTGTTGTAATAACTCCCGAAGGCTCTGGTGATCGGTGCGAATGAGAAATTCCCGCCCCAACAAATACTGTCGCCATCGCTGGACGGCCTCCACAATCGCATAAAGTTCCTTGTGGTAGGTCGATGCTGATAACCTTTTCGGGCTCAATTTCTTGCTGAAATATGCTACGGGTTGCTCTTGTTGGAGTAGCACCGCCCCCACGCCTGTTCCCGACGCATTAGTTTCTACCACGAATTTGTCGGTGAAGTCCGGTAGTCGTAAAACTGGAGCTGTCGTCATTGCCGTCTTTAACTGGGCAAATGCTGTGTCGGCCTTCTCAGTCCATGCAAACGCGTCCTTTTTCAATAAGTCCGTCAATGGAGCTGCAATCTGTGCGTAATGTCGGACAAACCTTCTGTAGTACCCCGTGAGCCCTAGGAACCCCCTTAACTGGCGCAGAGTGTTTGGCCGCGGCCACTGCTCCATGGCGGAAATCTTCGCCCGGTCTGCCTTCAACTCCTCGTTGGCGACGATATGGCCTAGATACTCCACCTGTGACGTGCCAAATGTGCACTTCGAACGCTTGACAAAAAACTGGCAGTCTTGCAGGAGAGTGAATACTTGTGTCAAGTGCCCTTGATGCTCTTCCGGATTCGGGCTGTAAACCAATATGTCGTCAAAGAAGACGATTATGAAACGCTGGAGGTACGGGGCGAACAATTGGTTCATACAGGCTTGGAAGGTGGATGGTGCGTTCGTGAGGCCGAACGGCATTACCAAAAATTCGTAGTGCCCCTCATGCGTTCTAAAAGCCGTCTTGTGTATGTCACGGTCATTCATCCGGATTTGGTGGTATCCCGATCGCAAGTCCAATTTGGAGAAGATCCGTGCTTTCCCTAACTCATCAAACAGTTCATCGGCTGTAGGGATTGGAAAATGGTCGGGAACCGTCACCGTGTTTAGAGCTCGGTAGTCCACGCAAAACCTGTAAGTCCCGTCCTTTTTCCGTACCAAGAGCACTGGCGAAGAGAAGGGGCTTCTACTCGGCCGTATTATGCCTTGGTCCAGCATTTGTTTCACCTGCCTTTCGATCTCTGCCTTTTGGAAGTGCGGGTAGCGGTAGGCGCGTACATTCACCGGCGCCACCCCGGGCTGCAAAAATATTCGGTGGTCGGCCGTGCGATGTGGTGGCAGACCCTGAGGTTCCTGGAATACACTGTCATACCGCGCTAGTAGCTCTGTAATTACCCGTGGCAGCTCCTTGCTGGTTTGTCTGGTCCCTCCTTTTGTTTCCCCTTCGGGTTGGACAGCCAAAATGATGATCCCGGCGTCCACCTCGTGTCGTGCATGCAAGGACCGGAGGTGATGCAAGGACGTTTGCTTTGCTGGTGGTGTGTCCCCCCGTAGTTTTACCATCTGTGCATCCCATTCGAACTCCATGGTCACCTTCTCGTAGTCGTGGAGAACTCGGCCCAGTCCCCTCAACCATTGCACCCCGAGAACCACATCATGCCCGTGGATTTGTAGAACGAAGAGATCTACTGTGAATGTTGTTCCTTGTAACTCCAACGTAACGTGCCGGCATTGTTGATTACAACACAATGAATCCCCATTACCGACATACACACGGAACGGTGCTACTGCCTCGACGCTCAACTTCAGTTTCTCCACTGCCCTAGGATGCACGAAGTTGTGCGTGCTTCCCCCGTCGATCAAAACCCCTAGCCCGTGTTGCCCAATTCGGCCTGTGAGACGCAGCGATCGCGGTGTGGTGACCCCTGCCAAACTGTTTAAACTGGAGATGTCGGCGGCTACTTCTATCTCTTCCTCTACCGCGACATCGTCCTCGTCCTCCTCGTCGTCTTCCATGATCAAAACAAACCGACCACATTTGTGCCCTTTGTGCCACTTTTGATCACAATTGTAGCATAATCCCTTGGCGTCTTTCTCCAAACGCTCCGCTCGTGTGAGGCGCCTCACTGGGGTGGTGGTGGAAATCTCGTGTCCCTCAGAAGGTTTTTGGTTTACGCTTCCCGATTGAGTTGGCTTAGTTACTGACCCTACGGAAGCCCCCGTCACGGCACGGCTAGGATTGCTTCTGTTTGGGTAGGCGCCCCATGACGTGCTCCTCTGCCCGACCGAGTTCACGATGGCCTGGTGTTTTGCTTCCAGTTCACGGGCCAACGCAAACGATTCGAACAACGTCTCGGGTTTCAGCAAACTTATCTCATGCTGTAGATGACTCTTCAAACCAGCATGGAACAGAGATTGTAGGTAGGGTTCGGGGACGTCAGTGACGTGGGTCAGAATCTTCTCGAAGGCCGCCTGGTACTCCATGACTCCCCCAACCTGTCGGACCCGGGCTAACTGGCCGACGTAGTCCACATAATGAAGAGGGTCGAACCGTAGCTTGAACTTTCGCACAAAATCCTCCCAGTCTGCGATTAACCTGTTGTTCCTTCGCCACCGAAACCAATCGGCGGCTGGTCCTTCGAGCATCATGGTTACACATCGTAACCTATCCTCTAGCGGTGTTTCGTAGTAAGCAAAATACTCCTGTACCTGATACAACCAACGCAAGGGTTCCGCTCCGTCGCTCTTGGGTGGCTCGAGTTTGGGCTTCGGCGTTTGAAAACCGCCGCCTCTGTCATGGTGTTCAGGTTGCCGTCCCATCCGACCGCCTCCCCCTGCCTGGATGCCGGCGACTGCTGTCTGGATGGTGGTCAGAGCCGCATCAAGTCTCTCGAACCGGTACTCCAAGTCTCTCTGCATCTGCACCATGGCGTGTCCCATCTCCCGAACCCTAGCGTCGAGTTCGTGGGTGGTGGACGATGCGTCTGTCATGTCTCTCAACAAGAGCACTTTGATAAGAGAAAGTGGGAAGGACTTCGAGTGCCTTCAAACTCCAATAGGAAAATTAGGGTTTCTGATTAGTCGATGCCAAAACAAGGAGAATACATCCCTATTTATAGATATGGGAAAACCCTAATCCTACACTACCCTGTCGGTTCAAAAAAAGCGTCAAGGGAAAGAACCGAAAAGAAAACCCTTGAAGGGACTTATAACGCGTCCACCTAGGAAAATCTATTTTACAAGTAATTAAAATATAAAACTGTTAATTCACTTGAGAATGTAATCCCCGTGCCAACCCGGGGTCTTCTTGCCCGTCGCTCGCGTGGCGCCCCACGCTCCTCTTCGTGAACCCTTGCTTCTTCGGCCCGTCTCATCTTGGCCTGGCCCGTTTTCCTTGTCTTGCGTGTTGCGCCCCCCTCTCGTGGCCCATGCACCCCATGCGTAACACAAAGTGTGCGATAAAACAACATAACGAAAGGGGCGAACGCGGGGGAAGAAATCCTCTCTAGGGTTTGATCGTATTGATAAATATCCATAATGAATAAAACTGCCCACAAGTCGGGATTTTATATCTGTAAAAGTGTAAAACATGTTGGAAGCCCTAAAACGATAAAATAGACCCAAAATTAAGAAAAATGCAAATTTATTGGGCTAAATAGTGGGATTTTAGGTCGAAAATGGACCCCGCAGCCCCTATGCGTCGGAGAAGCTTTCAAAACCCATTGCTAGGTGCCAAAGCTTCGGGAGACAGTCGGAAAGCAAAGCAACGGCAACAGGGGCGACTAGGTGGCGGCGAAGACATGGTAGATGAGCCTGCCAAGGAAAGAAGAAGAAGAAGAGAGGCAACATTTGTGGGGATGAAGAAGAAAAAGAGAAAAAAGGAAAAAATCAAAATGCTAAGTTGAAAGCCCAACTCAATTTCCACTCCAACTTTGAAAATTTCACGAATATTCTTTCAAGTTATGTTAACATTGCATGATTAGTCCTTCAAGTTTAAAATTTTCACGGATAGTCTTTCAAGTCACTTAGTGTTGCGTGATTGGTCCTTTTCTTAATTATGTTGTTACTCCATGCGTTGTTTTCTTTTTTTAGTTTAAATACATGTCAGGAGCCTTCTCTTTTTCATACAATTGAGTCATACTTTTTGTAGATTTATTTTTATTTAAACATTGGTTAAAAAAATCAACTTTTTTTAATGTAAAAAGTTAAAATTTAATAAAATTATTAAAGACGGAGTTATTTTTTTAAAATAAAATTTAATTAAAAAAGTACTCCGTAACTTATATTATTTAAAAATTCGAGTAATTAAAATAAGAGTAACTACTACTATTCGTGAAATTTTCAAAGTTAAAGAATCAATTATGAACCGTTTACATGACTTGGATGACTATTGATGGAATTTTCAAAATTGAACAACTAACAGTACATAAGACAATAACTTGAAGCAACAACAATGGAATTTAGCTACTCGAACTAGCAAAACAAAGATTTGCCGTATACGTACCAAGTGCGTTAGCAACTTCTCTCTTTTGAATGTAAAAGTGGGATGACTAATTAAAAAGAGAATTTAAAGAAACGCGAAGGGGAAAGACTATTTCAAAAGTGTTTAAAGAAACAAAAAGTATGAAGCGCATTCTAGGAAAAACATATACTCCCTCCGTCCTAAAACTTTCTTCTCGGTTTGACTTTTCCCCATTTTTAATTTATGGCTTTGACTTCAAATTTTACCCTCCTTAAAAAAGATTTTTTGCAAATTTTTTTTTGCAATCATTCAAAATATAGAGTTAGAAGATAATTGGTGTAAATACATGAGGATATTAATGTCATTTGTCATCTTTTTTTCTAATGGGAAGGTAGTTTTAGGACGGAGAAAAAGGGAAAGTGGAAAGAAAGTTTTAGGACGGAGGGAGTATACCCGGCAGGAGTATATACAAAGAAAAATGCTAGGGGTACATCTGGTACACCAAAGGTGTACCCCATTTATCCCCACCCCCTCCATTACCACAGAAATGGGTAAGAATTTTAAAAAAATTTAAATAAATAAAAATTAAATAAAAATGAGTGGTGGAGAAGGAAGTAGGGAACAAATGGGATAAATTTTTTGGTGTACCCCTAGCATTGCTCTATTTCAAATGATTTCCGTTGAAAACCAAAAGTTGAGAGTTGAGACTACCTGAGACTACCTTAAACATCCGCTATTGATGTACGTGCCGGGGAATGCACTCCTTCAATTCGATATTCTTTTTAAGAGGCACTGAAGGAACCGCTATTTCGTTTTTCGGAAAAAAATGAAATATGTGATTTTTTGATAGATTCTCCTTTTCTCCTTTTTTGAATTTTAATTTAAATTTATTTTTAAAAAACATTTTTATAAATAGTCCCAAATTTAAGTTTTTTTTAAAGTGACACTAATTATTTTTTTCAATAATTGATCATTTGGTAATAATATTTTTTTCAAAATAATATTCCCTTCGTCCCACAATGTTTTACATCTTTCACAATTCAAATATTTTGAAAGCTTTTATTTATTTTTATGTTTAATTGATTATTTGATAAAATGAAATATTCTTGTTATCTCTTATATTTTCTAAAACTTTTGATATACTTTTTAGATATGTAAATTTTATTACAAAAGTTGTGAAATTGTACAATAAATTATTATACAAAATGGAACTAATTTTTCATTATTGAAAAAATAATCAGTGTCATTCTAGAAAAAAATACTTAAATTTGGTATTATTTATAAAAATATTCTAAAGAAATATATTTAAATTCAAAATTAAAAATTAATAAACGAACAAGGAATCTAGTAAAAAGCAAGAAACCTTTTCAAGGAGGGAAAAAGTGTATAGTATCAAGTTTTTTCAATTCATTTTATTTAAATATTGATCTAAAAATATATTTAAAAAATCACATATTTAAAAATTACATAAAAAATTTTCAAAACAAGAAGTATCAAGAATATGTTATTTAATTAAATAATCAATAAAAATGTACAAATATATTGAAAAAATAAATGTGAAATATTTTAGGCGGAGGAAGAGAGTATAAATGTCACACACACTTGTCACCTCTCTTCCCATCTCTCCATCTCAGTCTCTTTGATCTTCACAGCTAAGGGTACATACGTCATTTTCGATCTGGTGGTCCCTTTACAATTCAAAGGCCGGGGTAGTATGAGTACTAGAAGTAGCCTGGAGAATGGAAGCTGGTTTACGTTGGACGTGTTCACCCGCTCGATTTGGGGCCGGCAGCCCCAAGGGACGACGACGGCCGGGACGTCGACGGGGACCGTGGCCGGAGTTCCCCGTGACAAACTTAGACGTTGGTGTGCCGCTTTAGTACACGTCACTGCCCTCGATGTGACAGCACTAGTGCTTGCTTATTTTGCACACCAAAGGGTTTGTTTAGATGCTCTCTCCTAAGATGACAAATGACATTAATACTCTCATGTATTTACACCAATTATCTTCTAACTCTATATTTTGAATGATTGCAAAAAAAAATCAAAATTTTTTTTTAAGGAGGGTAAAATTTGAAGTCAAAGCCAAAAATTAAAAATAAGAAAAAGTCAACTGGGAAGAAAGAATTAGAACGGAGGGATTCTTAGGAGAAATAATTTGTTCCTATTTTAACGTTTAGAAGAAATAAAAAGTGTATATTTGTGATTATGAGTAAAAAAATATAATGGGGTAGATATGGTAAGAAAAAATAGAGATAAAAATTGTTTTTTTAAAATAAAAGCATAAGTGTTTTGGGAGAAAATAAAAAAAATAAAGAAATTGTGGAAACTTTTAATTTATTCCGGGCTCGGTCGGATCCTAATTATTAAGAAATATTTGCATTAAATAGTACTAAAACACAAACTATTTAAAAAAAGTCATTATGTTTTAGTACTATTTAAGTTAATTCTCCAATTATTAACTTCATCATTTTTTATTGAAATGTATACATATAGGGGAGGAACGAGAAAGGATTTGCAATTGGAGCAGTCATTGGTCTTATTATATCTTTCGTGCTTTCCACAATCTTTGCATCTTGCTATTGCCTCGATTGCCGGAGTGGTGAGGGCCAAGAACATGAACAAGATCCTGAGCGTGTCAAAACTTGGGTCACCTGCTTTACACTACTTTTCATTGTCTTCAGAGTGTAAGTTTTACGTGAAATTTACCCACTAAATAGTACTCCATTCGTCCCAAAAAGTTTGTTACGTTTAGAAGAAACTGTGTCCCGTAAAGTCCGTTACATTTCTTTTAAAAAACCACTTTTACCCCTTACTTTTTCATACCCTATCTATCACATCATACCTTTTTTCTAATAATCTACCCATCACATCCTACTTTTACCCATCACATCAAGGGTATTTTTGGAAAATCAATACCAAAATATCTCTCCCTTAATTTCCCAAAAAGTCAAACCGTCCCATTCTTTTTGAGACGGAGGGAGTACTTCTTCCATTCCACAAAACTCTTCCAATTTTGACTTTGGGAGAAAATAAGAAAAGTGTAATTTGGTTATTAATGAAAAAGTATGATGTGATAGGTAGGATATGAAAAAGTGGGGGTAAAAGTGGTTTTTTAATAGAAAGTAGAAGTGTTTTATGGAAAGCAAAAAAATGAAAGAGGAAGGGTTTTGTGGAACGGAGGGAGTATTAAAATATACTCTATATTTTTTCCAAATGTAGTATCTAACATTCTTTATTCCTTAAATAGTGCTTGAACAAAATTCATAGCAATAACGCGTTTACTTTGAACAATGCCCCGTGGGCTGTGGCAGTGGACATTTACTTGAAATAATGTCCAGTAAATATTGAACATTGACACTGTATTAGAAAATTAAAACACATAGTACTACATTAGAAAATTGCCTTAATAAATTATTATTGCTCCATCCTATACGTCCCTAAAAAAAATTTCTCTTTTGATTTTTCATATCATCTGTTTCAAAGACATTTTTACTCCCCTTAAAATGTCACATTTACCCCTTGTGTTGTGCAGGGCCACAACTGCTGCAGGAGCATATACATTCATATATGCACAAAGATATGCAAATTCTAACCACCGTCAGGAAAAAAACTATCTTACCATTGGACTGGTTACTTGCATTTTGCACGCTTTGGTTGGATTTTTTTACATGGTTGGGATTGATTCCCACAACTGGTGCGCCTCGTAACCAGTCATCAGAACCAGTTTTAATTATTCCTCGGGTTTTTGTGTCGTCGTAATTTGATCATGTTTATTTTATATATTCATGCAATGTACTACACATCAGAACAATTCATTATTATTATTATTATGAAAATGCTGCCATTCATTTTTTTTATTAATGAAAATCCTGAGTTTCTTTTTACGTTTTGCACTGCAGCAGAAACAGATTAATACAGGAATCTCAAATCTTGATGTCTATGATGAGTGTTGAGCTATTGCCTTAAAAAAACCTCTTTCTCAAATTCTGAAAATATAAATGGTTAAAAGCAAAGGTAGAACAATAACAGAACTTGCCAAAAAAAATGAATCATTTGAGTTGCAAAAATCACTTATTCAATATTGTAAATATTAAATCCCTAACATTAAAAAACGTTTTAAAACAAATCACTTATCAAAGCGTATTAAAGGAGGAAGACTAGAGGAACCGATGAGGCAATGAGTCAAAGAAGCAAATACCGTTCTTATTGAATAGTCATGAGTTATTAATTACTCCGTAATACTTTGGGCTATGAATAATAACATAACATGAGTAATGCTAGGTTTCCAACTAGAAGTCTAGAATGACCACAAATTTCACAAATTTACTATTTATGATTTAAATTCTCATCTTAAATTAAATTATTTTAGACTACTTAATATTTTTACTGAATTTCATAAATTGTAAGTGACCATTCTCTTTGTATACCAAGTATTTTCTTTAATAACATACATCTAGTACTCCATAGAGGTATTATAAAAATTAAAAAATAGGCCCTATATTTTGGAGTGAAACTAATGCACTTGCTAATGGGTGGGCATGTCCGTACGTCTTAGTATCTTCGTCTACTTTGACTTTTTAAAATTAAATAAGTTTTGTTAATTTAAATTCTTCGAGCTTAGTAAAATTGGATAAACTTTGTGTTTGATTATTTTAATAATCTAATATATGCATTAGGTTGTTTTAATTATCTAAGGGTTTACGCATTATATGAAGTACTAATATACGGAGTACTACTTTTTGCTATTGGTAAAATATGATTATAAAAGTAAAAAAACAAGAAATAAAAAGTTATTTTTCTTATTAAGAAATAACTAAAATGAAACTGCATTAAAGTAAAGAAAATAATTTTTTATTTCAATTTTTTTTAGTTTTATTTTTATTTTTTAGCTTTTAATAAGAAAATATTTTATTTATTTATTTATTGCTTTTATTTTTTGAGGGAAGATGTTACTTTTTATTTATTATCTTTTTATTTCGTTAATTTTGTATAACTGTAGTTAACTTTCTCATTTTCTTTATTTTTTATATCTATATATTTATTTTTTTTTGAAGTAAAACTAATCTTTAAAAAAAGAAATAATCTTGGTAGAAAGTTATTTTTAAAATTAAAAGGAAAATTTCAAAAAAATTAAAAAAACAAAATTCTTCAAAAATAATCTTAGCTTTCATTATATTTCGCAAAACATGTCATTTTAGTTAAAGAGTTGTTACCAACTTAACATCGACTCGAAATTCACAAATTTTAGTAAAATTATGATTTTTATCAATGTGAGATTATTTTCCAAAGACCAAGTAACAATGAGATTCTTTTTAAAAAAAAGTTTTCCAAAAAAAAAGTACAGAGTAGAAGAATTAAAAGAAATCCAAAAACTGGCAAAAAGGAAGCAAAAATGGAAAAATAAGAAATAAAAAAGGCAAAGGACGAAAATGAGAAAATTAACAATAAAGACCCTTCACCCATTTGCCATTTTGTTCACTTCTCTCCACCTTTCTTTCTTCTAGATTTACACATAGAAAATATTCCAAGTATCTTTATTATTCTTCTCGTCTTTCTTATAGATTTGCACACATATATAGATGGGTGTAGTTTGAGTTTTGACAATGGTGGAGTTGGCAACAATGGTGAGGCTGGCGGCGGTGGTGGAAGCAGGTGACGAAAAGGGAGTGGGGCATGAGGTAGACTATGGTGAAGGGTTTAATGGGTGGGTTAGGAAGGTAGGTGTCAAACTCGACTACATCTCAATTATAATGCATGAAAAAATGTCTTTAAAGATAACCTCATCTACAACCGCTATATATGAATAACGAAGGTTGTCAAATGTTTATTCACCAACAACTCATGAAATCAACCGGTCGAAATAGCTTACTCAATCCAACCCATCCAGTTTTCAATCGAAACCATAATATACTTTCATTCTAGCCCAAGAACAGATCAATCAACCTAGCCCAAGAAACATTACAACAACAGAGACCCACTAAAAATCTTTCATCAAAAAGTAATGAGGCAACAAACATTCATTTTCCAAAAATTAATATAGTCACCACGACAATAATGTGTTTTATAAATAACTATTTCAGGAACAATGAGGTGACAATATAATACAAGTAATCTTAAGAGTAACAATGGCGGCTCTGTTTGGGAAACCCACAAATGAGATCAGCCAAGTGAGTCTCATAAGTTCTATCCCCTCCCCATATTGTCACTGCTTCAATCTGATACAATACTATAAGCCTTCTTGCCTTGCCTTCTTCATGAACCCACTGCACAACCCAAAAAAAAAAAAAAGAGAACAAAGGCAAATCATGTTCTGTTTTTAAAACACTCTCCCAGGAACATAAAGTCATGTTTGGTAAGAGTTATTTGCCCAAAATGGGTTTAATTCAAATCCCACCTGAAGGGTTCGTCTCCGATGTGCCAGACCGAACGGGCACTATCCTGGTACAGCACATTGCTCTGCACCTCCGGTCTTCGGATCCCAAACATGTCGCCGACAAGTCAATGACCCCCCTTCCAACATCATCGGACTCCACAAACACCTTACAACGGCGATCACCATTCTCATCATCCAAACCAAACACGAATTTCTCATCTTTTCTGTCCTCAATGAGAATGGCTTTACCAAACAACATCAGTTCCCGTGGCTTCTTTTTCGAATCCGGGCTGGTTTTCCCCACTGTCAACAGGCAAGATAAACTCCCATGATTTTCACAGCTGTCGAACGGGAAGAGCCCAAATTGTACTTGCCTGGCTCCCTGTATGCCTGCAGGAAGGTTGTCGGATACACAAGACGACATGGGGCTGCTAGGGATCATTAGGGGATTGGTATTGATGATGCTATGAAGGGGAAACTCAAGAGGTTGAGGAAGCCGAAGCTTCTTTCTTGGGGGAGATAAATGGATGGCGGAGAGGGAGGAGGGTATGCTTGAAACCAACTCAACCAGCCATGGACTGACTCCCTTCACATTCTGAAGCAAGTCTGGTTCATCCCAAGTCACCTGGAGGAGGCGCCACGGAGAATTGGGCCAGCGGATTGGGTCGTCCACCCGAACCGAAGACACGGTTCCCATGAACCAGCTTATCCGGGAAGAGTCCTCCGTTTCAAAGGGCATCTTGAACCTCATCCCAGGGCACCACCGGGTTCTCATTGCCTCCCTCACAACAGAAGCCTTGACCACGAATTCTGGTGTGCAGGCTCGTGGATAAAAAACCACCTCAAAAGGCTGAGAGCGCCCTGCAAGTGTCCTTGCTTCGACGCAATTCCCCGAATGACCAAAATACCCCCGGGTGTTCCACCCCGAACTCTTTGGGCTCGTCCCTCTCTTTGCCCTTCGGATCCCAACAAAGAGCTCCCCATTTTCGGCTCTCAGGAACACGATTGAATCCCCGGCGACGAGCTTCTTCTGGTTCACAAAATTACTCCAACCGGTTGTCAATAAGTGACGCCTCGGCGTCCCCCTATAAATATGCCTAAACTTCCAACTCACTCCATGGACATCTTTAGCCACTACAGTCTGGAGGGGTGGCTCAGCTGTGTAATCCAACCGGGGGAAAATCATTTCAGCACAGTACCTGGGAACAGAGAAACCTCCACCATTGTTTGCATCAGATTGTGTCAATGTCTTGGCGAACGAATTGGTCGGCTTCTCTTGTTTCTTCTCATTGTTACCAAAAGAAGCCAGAAACCTACTCTCATCATCATCATCATCATCACAAACATCCTCCTTCAAAGGGACTAATCCAATCTTGGCATAAACCTCATCACTCTCCAAATCAGCCAAATACCTTATGGAAGACACACTACACAGCAATAGAGATGGGATTGTAGGGTAGCCCCCAAAATCCATAGACTGATTGGCATGCTCAGCATGACCTTGTGGAAAGTAAAAGACTTGAGAGCCTACAGGTGGGATTTGGGCCATCCCACCAGCACAGGCATGCCATAACTTGGAATCCAAGCACCTCTCCACCACTTCAGCAACCATTCTTTGTTTTCTCAGTCAATTTTAACAATAACAAGGTATGCTAGCTAATCTTCCCTCTAATTATTACTAATTTTTATCAGGTCCAAATTGCTGCAAAGCACAACCATAGAAGAAAAAACCAAGAATTGCTGAGATTATTTGGTACTATTCAGCAAAGCAAAGCAGATGAAATTGGAACTCAGGATGAAATCTGAAAAAGAGAGAATGGAGGGTTACCTTCAAAGATTTGGTTTGTGTTCATGATCAAAGACGAGAAATGATTGAAACCCACATTTCTTTCTCGAGTTTTATGCAGAAAGATTGAATCTTTGACCACACCCAGATCAGCAGAAATGGCGGAGGAGGATTTGGACCTAACCAATGGAGGAGCGGTTGAGAAAAAAAAAATGTTTGACGATATATAAATAATAGTGGTCCGATGCAGTCCGTCCGTAAATGGTTAAAAGGAGGAGGAAGGAGAGGGGTGTCGGGTGGGTTAATGGGGAAGACAGAGACAATAGAGAGACAAAGACGCACGACACACACCCTCAAACAGCCTTCTCAAGCTTCGTTGCCGACCAACACAGAGATACTGATTTGACACATGACAAACTTCTATTCCTATACACGCACCTCAGTATATTTTTTTCAAAATCACCAAAATATTATTCTTGTTTCAAAATAGGTTTCATATATTTTTATAGCAAAATATACCTTTTTTTTTCTAAATTTTTAAAGTAGGAGTGACATACTCTAATTTTTTTCATTCTTTAATACTCTGTATTCAAAATACGATCATTATAATGTGACAGTATATATTGACATTCTATAGTTTTTTACTCTGTTAGTCTGGAAATATTAGCAAAAGACGTCTGAATAGAAAAAATTAAGGATTTTTTACTAATTCAAACGGTGTCGTTTCAATTATTCGTTTTCTTTTGGGGAAATGCGTTCTAATTATTTAAAAAAATCTACAACTTTTCACTAGAGCATTCAATAGGCCGCCCAATCTCCCGTCCTGAGGGGGCATTATCATCGCGAGAGAACTAGGTGGGGGTCACCTCTATTACCACAAAAAATCGCCGGGGGCAAGGGCGGAGTCAAGTGGGAGCAAATGACTGCAAAATAACTGCAATTGCAGTCACTCCCAACTTGATTTTTTAATACTATATACCACTATATATTGCTCAATTTCAAATAAGAAGAGGAAGAAATGAAGAAGAAGATGAAGAAAAAGAACATGATTATGATGATAAATATTTAGTGTGATGGTCTTCTTCTGTAGGTCCTCTCCGGTAAATTCTCTACCTGTGACATTTGCCAAATATGTTTTTTACTTATTTATTTATTTCTTATCAATACATGTTATTTTGCACCCGCTACTCTTGGATCCTGGTTCCGCCACTGTTGGGGGGCACGTGCCCAGGCATTGCCACCTTGCCTCCGCCCCTGGAATCGAACATGTGACATCTCATTTGGGAGAGCCACAGTGATGTCATTGAACTACCAGGTCATTGGCATAAGTAGCATAAGTAGAGTAAGTAATTATATTAAGCTAATAATTAAGTTTGATGGCCAGCGCGTTGATGATCGATTATTAAATAATCGTAGAAATTGAAATAAAACGATCAGATCGGCGCTCTTTTGAATAGTGCCAAGAATATTTTATTCTCTTTATGGCAAATAATTTTCGTATGATAGGTCATATATGCCTCATTAACAACAAGTGTCGGATAATAGCTGATTATACAAATAACTCTACGAATGTGATCATTAGCAACGAGTGTTGGATAATAACTAATTATTTTAAGAGAAATTTACCTAAATAGGACTAAAACATAATGACTTTCTCAATATAGGATCATATGTTTTTATTTTCCAATGTAGGATTTTTGATCATTATCAATTAGTCATTATTCAACTAAATGTTCATCATTACTGGACATTATTCCTCCCACTAGACATTATTAAGTCGGAATAAAAAAGTTTTAAGTCCTAGATTGGGAAATGACTTATGTTTTAGTCCTACTTAGTACAAATTTCACTTATTTCAATGATTATTCAAATTATTTTTTAATAATATCTTATTCAATTATTTCAATGATTATTCAAATTATTTTTTAATAATATCTTATTCTACTTGAATTGTATAATATGTCATTCTTTTAAAATGACTCAGAATTTTCCAATGATAGTACATTTTAGAATTTTTCATTGTTAAACGTTCTAATAAATAAGAGTAATGATATTTAGGAAGTAGTGATATGTTTAAGAAATATTTACATAAAGTATCCTTCAAATAAAATGTGTGTTGGTAGATGTTACACATCTTTCTTTGCACTTAAAAATTCAGAACCCTTCATTACTTTGTCCCATAATAACATCATATCGTGTGTTTTTTGACTAGGCAAATTATTATCGTGTGGACCATGTTCTTCCAGGTTTCTAGGAAGAGGCTCAATTCAGTCAATTGTTGAAATAGTACACATTAATTTCTAGTTGCGGTTGAATAAAAAGATTAAACTATGCTCACTCTCACTCCCCTCAAATTTAATCTTTCTACTCCGTATTTTTTTATTATCAAAATTTATACATAAACATAGACCACGATATGCAAAGAAATACATTTATTTCGATATAAAGGTAAAAGCAATAGTTTAAAATATCAAAATTTAATAAAATACTCCGTATATTATATTTTATATATATTATTATTAATTAGATAAAATAATATATTAAAAATACTGTTAATAATAAATATATTTAAAATATTTTTGTATCAATATTTTATATCATTTTTAAATAATTTGAATTCAAAATTTTCAAAAAACATTAAAAATGAACAAACATTAGAGACAGAGAGAGTAAAGAAAGAGATAGTATCAATGGGAGTCAAGCTGTCAAGGTAGACAATGAGATAAACAAGTCTTTTCAAATAGATTGACATTTTTTTTATTAGTAGAAGAAAATGAAACTTTAACTTAAGATAAAACAATTTTGTAAAATTATTGTAAGGTTGAAATGTCATGATAAGCATCAAATCCATTAATGCAATTCAAATAATTTATGTCTTGCGTCCATGATGCATTCTTGTCCTACCACTTTGGATGGTTGGCTTAGCTTGTACGTCCTTTTTTTGGTATCTAAATCGTGTGTCTATATATATATATATAAAAGGACTTACATTTTTCTATCTTCTAAATCGCACTTAATAATGTCTAGAAAGAGAAATATTGTCTAGTAATGGTGAACATTTACTTGAATAATGACTAATGGATAATGACTAAAAGTAATACATTAAGAAATAAAATATATAATACGGAGTACTATTTAGGAAAATCATTATGTTTTAGTGATATTTAGTTAAATTTTCTTTAAAAAAACTTGATTCTTTCTTTACACTCGGAGCACACAGAGATATAGAAATAAAAAAATACTCCCTCCGTCCTAAAACCACCTTCCCGGTTTGACCGGAGGTGGTTTTTAAGGGAGTGTAAAAGTTGGGTTGACTTTCCCAAAATGCCCCCTTCCCCCCTGGACCGAAACATGCTTAATGGGAACAAAAATCATTGCCCTTCGTTCTTGATGTTTTCTTCTTTCACGGAGGCATGATTCTTGAATCAACATCCGGTTCTAAAAAAATTAAAAAATCAAAATAGCAACTACACAAATTTAAATAAAATGAATGATGAAATTGCTTCCTCTTCAAGTGCATTGAGCAAGTGTCTTGCAGCAACAACATCACCCTTATGCTCTTGCAGTTTCTAATTGCTTCGTTTCCAGCCTCCATTTTGTCTGCTCTCTTCTACTGCTCAATATCGCTGCCACTGGGTTTTCAAACAAAAGATTAGATCTATGTTTTGAGGAAGAGAAACAATTAGATCTAGAGATTAAAATAGAGAGAAGAAGATTGGATCTAGATTTTGAGGGGGTGGGGGGAGCCCAAGAGAGACGGAGAGGGTTATGTTTAGATTTCGTGATTTCGAGAGGGAGAGAAGAGAGATGGAGATGGAGGAAAGCCGGAGATATTGCGAAGGAGAGGGATGCGACTTGAGAGACGAAGATAACGTATGGTAGGAGAGGGATGAGAAGCAGGTTGAGAGAGATGAGAGAGGGGTAAAATAGTCCATTCGTACTTTTTTTAAGAAATGGGAAAAAAGTTTTAGGACGGAGAAAAAGGGGGAGTGAGAAGATAGTTTTAGGACGGAGGAAGTATTACTATTTCTACTGGGAGATAGAAATCAATACAAAAATACTTTTTCCGTATTACTTAACTCAATTCTTAACATAGAAACGCTGAAAAAATGCGATTAAATCGACATGATTAACGCTCTATTCCTTTGGTTTGAAAAATTAATTTCTAATTTTTTTTCTTTCTTTCAGTTTCTTCAGTTTCTTCATATTCATTTCAGTTTTTTCCAACAACGATTTAAAAATGTATTTATATATGATAAGTATAGAATAGCATTATATATCCAAATTTACAACATAACACATCAAACAAAAATAATGATAATATATTTTTTTTATCGAAAATTGAAGTTTTCTTAAGTACTGTATATATTTGGATGATCATTCAATTGAGTGACATTTAAACACTCAAAATTTTTCAACATATCCTAACTACTTCCAGTTTCTTCCAAAATCGAAATCTAAAATTCTAATCCAAAGGTACATAGGCTAAACGTCATAGTTTGTTATATCTATATACTGGAACAAATTAAATATGGATGGTTCGGTAGAATCTCTACCATATGCCGAAAATATTAAAACCATATATCACATCCCACCAAAATTCTTAATTCACTCCACTAGTTAATTATAATTTCTTAACTTTTTAAATGCCAGGCCTCATATGAACTCATATATGAGCTCAAATAAATATTTTGATAAAATCATATTACATTTTGAATCAAATTATAATTTTTTTCCACAAATATATTTTAAATTATTATATATGATATCTTTTAAAAATAAAAGATGTAGTTTTAATAATAATAATGCATATTTATTATTATTTATATAAATATTTGTTCTTGAAAAGTAATAAAATGAAATAATGGCGAATAATTTTAAAATCTACTCCGTAGAAAGTTTTTTTTAGGTAAAAGTTATGTAACCTTTTTCTAATAATAAAATAACTATTTAGGTTTTTAAAAATGGTAAAATGCATATTGGTATAAGACTTAAAAAATAGAAGGTTTTATACAAAATCAATGATCATTCAATGTATTAACAATGAAAGTTACGGAGCATTTTAATAAATGAAAAACTAAAATAAAAAGTAAAATTTATATAATTTATTAAAAGTAATGAAATGAAATAAATGATGGATAGTTCTAATGTTTATTTATAATATTTTTTTAAATTAATATAGTTTATTTAAATTTTTTAAATAAAAATATAAGAATGCATCTGAGTGTATTTAGTTGATATGTGTATTTAGTCTTTTAACGAGTGTGACTATCACCATCCTTTTGTCATACCAAAAATTAGTATACTGATAACAATTCAATGTAGGAAGCTACTCGAGTATGGAGCATAGAGCTTTGAGAATTAATCTGGAGGAATTTAGTTAGGGTTGGCCGGGAATTTTAAAATTTAATTTATAGGATTCAAATTACAAGTATATTCTCCGTATAAAACTATAATTGTGCTTTGTTGGATATTCAAATATTTTTGACCCAAATCCAAATTTCACCTTTTTTAGATTCCCAAACATGCAATTCCAACAAAAGCTGAAATCGATATCCAAATTTAAGTTAACAAAAAGAGCACTTGCCGGAATTGGACATATACCCTAGGGAATGAAATGTGTTTTAGAAGCATCACATAAATCCTTGGACAAAACAGTGAGGATCCCATCAATACAACAAAAATAAACCCCATGGAATCCCACACAACCTAAGGTCTTTGGAGGGCTAGTGTGGGTAGACTTTAACCATAATTCAAAAATGCGAGAGACTATTTTCAAAAGACCCAACGGAAGAATTGGAATTTAGAAGTGGTAAGTTTGATATGAAAGAGAGGAACATTGAGTTGCGAAATGACATTAATATCATCTACTACCCACAAGGGTAAATGACTATTGGGTTCAAGAAGGAGCCAGGACAATGAGTTTCTACTCTCCCAAAGAACACCTGTAATATGACGTCGTTACATATATCACAAAGACAATGAGGAATGGGACTTCTCTCCCAATAAAAGGGGTCAGGGAGACTGATTGATAAGTTTTCAACATCAACTTTGTAATGTATTCTACCTTGAATCTAGAGAGTTTTGACCCCACTAGTGGAAGAAGTGTCGTGATACGTTACCGTTATGTGTTCTTGATTTTGCGGATGGAGAGATCCATTTGCAAATAAGTAACAAAAGCGAAGAAGAAAAGGAGAAAGGCGCCAGTCAACATCAGTGGCTCTGCAAGCATGAAAATTGGGCTGAACTGGTAGTAAACCTGCAGGGATCAAACACCAAGGAGTAAGTGTTAGAACGATGAAGCTAGGCACTTGTATAGATTCTGATTCCAAATAATTGAATGGGCCAGAACGCATATGATATTTTGCGTAGTTTGGAATGCGTTGGTGGTCAAAACTAAACTAATCAGAATTAGATAAACCCACAACCCAAGTGTTGTTTTCAGGAAATGAAAAGAGGATGTGCATTTCATGTATAACAACAAAACCAGTATAATCTCATCTCTGTTGCTGTCTAGTGGGTCAAGATGTAGACAGCCTTGTCAAAAAAACAAAATGTTGTTTCTGTTACACCCTTGATGCATTGCCAAATTTACTACCCAAAACTTTATAGAAATTCAGCAAGTGAAGTTTAATGTGCCATTTTGATTTGGTTTACTATTTACCCATAGCTAAAACATTTTCAATAATGATTCTTTAAGCTCCATTGGTTTGGTAAAAAGGGTGTGTGAATGTCTGATTCGTTAATAATGATTCTTTAATGTGCAATTTTGATTTGGTTTACTATTACCCATAGCTAAAACATTTTCAATAATGTTTCTTTAAGCTCCATTGGTAGTGAACAAAGGGTGTGTGAATGTCTGATTCGTGTAATTTCAGGAATTCTGGATTGCCGATAATCTCCGAATTCTCAACCTTTTTTATTCCGAACAAGGGTCTAACATCTAATTCCCGCGGATGATGAATCATTCCAAACAAGCCCTAGTTATCTGCTCCTATAATTGGTAGAGGGATGAGAATATTCTAGCTCTCTCAATTATGTAATGCTCGGTATTGTAGTATAGAAAACTGACATAGCAGCGAGGGATCCAACAATCATAGTTAGGACATGTTCTTTATTCCTTAATTTTAACGGTAGTCCAAGTCTGGAGCCTCGAGACTGGAGTCTGAATATTGTTTTAATTTTTACTAAAGTTTGATGTCTCAAGTTGGTAATTGGAACTTAGAGTCTAAAGTTTGTATAACTAGAACTAAAATTTGAATAAAAAGGGACTTAGTCTTTGTCCTCCTTTTAATTGATGAGACATTTACACAAGGAAACTACAAGAAGTAACTCAACAGTGACTTGACCAAAAAAGACTCATGTTTGGTAACCATTCAACTTAAATTTTGGCAAGGCGCCACTTTTACAACTTATGCAATCCTAACTTTATAATATACTCCTTACTTAACTTGCTTATAAGTTTTTTTCTTTGGCAAATGACAAATCACATAAACATTAGCTTTGGTTTATAAAAAAAGACTCTTTAGAGGCAAAAAAAGACTTTTATAACGAGGTTTTTAATTTGCGTGGAAGGACGGGGCATAATAATACGAAGTACACTAGGTACTTTGACAGAAGCAATGGAATATCAGAAATCACCTGGAAAGGAGAGTTGTGCTCAGGAACTACATTTTTCTTTTCCAGGACCACCACAGTCCTCCCCACCACATCAAGGTATGAATATTTCTTCTGCAAATATTCAAATAATACCACTTCTGTCAAAGAGTATATAATGTGAATGAATCTAATAGGCAATCGTTCACTTCATCTGTTCTTGCTCTAAAAAATGCTACTGTAGGTTCTATAAGTCATTCGTCTCTTTTAGCAGTAAAGCAGATTTCTTGGAATTGTTCAAGTTAAAGCTACCTCTAATCTCTGTTCAGTAGGAAAAGGTACCACAGCATATGGGTTCTTGGAACCTTCCGGAAGGACCACCTAAAATACATAACCACAGCATTATTTATCTGTACATGTGCATAAATACTAAGAAGAACAAGATAAACAATCCAAAATCAGATATCCCACCTTGATGGTCATCTTGTCAACAACAGTCTCTGCCAGAGGGGGCCCAAAACTATAATTTAGGTAGCGATCACCATTAGCGGATTCATAAAGAAAGTCATTCAATGGAACCACATATCCTAAGACAAAGGTGGCTTTCCAACCTCCAAATAAAGGGTATCGTGGCTCAATCAAAAGCTCTGACTGCAAAAGGAAATGGAACATATAAATTACAGGAATACATTTTCGAGTAAACTTTTCTATTTCTCACAATCTGCCCTTTAAAAAAATACCTGAAAAGTATCTTAAATTGACAAGTAAAGATGCTAAGTAGCTGTAGAAACAACATAATCGTGGGGCAAACTTAGTCCTCACCTAATGGGTTAATCAATTACATCTCATTGGTTCACTACTACATTATCCGTCTAAAGAAACAAACTAGAGAAGAAAAAATGGCGAGGTATAAGAATAGCTTACAACGGTAAGTGAGAGAGATGAAAAGCAATATGTGAGATACCTTCTTTGCATTTGTGCGCAAACGAGAGGAAGAAATGTTCCCTATACTATCCCTGTAGTACACTGAGTGAACTCTAGGAGGTAATTCGGCAAGGAGGTTCTTGAATGATGAAACACCGCTCTGAGATGGTCGAGATTGGTAATCAACCCTGACAACAAGTAATATAAAAACATTAACAGAAAGATACACAACTTTGTTAACTTATACATCAAGCCTTTTAAAACAACATTAAAAAAAGAACACGTGCTTGTTTGTTCGTAACGCAAGCCAGGACTGAAGCTCCAACTACTTTTGCTGTTTAATTAGATTTAGTTAGAAACTTGTAATATAATTAATTAATTACACAGCATATCCTGCTGGACTTTGACAATTTTTTCCAGCTCAGAAACATTAGAAGATTATTTTAAATAATTAATGATAATTATGCAAATAAGCAGACCTTGAGAAAACACCCTTGTGCCGAGCACCGGCATGCTTTAAAGTGTATTGCTCGGTTATCTGGATACTGCCCCAGTGAGATATTTCAATTTCACGTACAAGCTCCTCAACAACAGCAAATGCATTGTTATTCTCAAAATGAACAATTATGGGAAAGTAAGAATATGGGGGTCGTTCCTCATATGGCCCATACTTTATTTGTGCCCCAGCATGATCAGTTGGCTCCATACTTGTGAAGGACTCAATCTTAGCACTTGGTGTCTTTATAAATGTAACTTGTTGTTTAATAACATACGGCGATAGTATTATAGCACTATCATGAAAATACACTAGCTGCGAATCAGACTGGCTTATTTCTACTGGGAAAGGTGCAAGCGAATGGGTGAGCACATAGAGCACTTCGATGGAGACAGATTCACCTTTGCTCAACGACTTAAGCAAAGATATAGAATAGTATTTAGCTCCATTTGGCCCATCAGGACGGTTCGCTTGCTTCACCTCAAGTGGCAGATAAGAGGTCTTTTTCTTCTTGCCAGACACGGCTGCTGCTTTTACAACCGCTAGATGATCAGCTTGTTCTGGTGGGAAACAGAGAAGGATTTCCGAAGTGGGAGAATCTCCTAAATTTTCAACCTGAAATTTTAAGTATAAAAGGATCAAATTTGGACCTTGCTACTTGGTACTTGGCATCTGGCATCACATTGTTTTGCTAGTACATATACGAATAAACTTCAGAGAAAAGAGGAAATATGAGCACTTCAGGATTTAAATCACTGCCAGAGATTGGAGAAATACCTTCAAAGTCAGGTAAGTCCGAACAATGTGAGAAGTCAGGTCTACCTGCACACACAGAAACTCAATATTATAGTACATCCAGAATAAAATTACAACATTCGTTATTGATAATTTAACTAAAAAAAAATTGGAAAAAACAATGAAATTAAGAGTGAACCATATAAAATCTAAGAATCGTCAATGTTCTTTTCATTTTCTGCTAAATGCGAATTAACATTTTTTTAAAAAAAACTGAGATTAAGAGTGAATCTTATGAAATCAGACTGGAAAATCCCAATGTAAAACGAATGCGGAGTATCAAATCATTACAATCAGAGAGATAACATTCAGGTAAAATTCATCCGCATAATCCGATTATTCTTCACAAAATCAAATGGGAGCTCACTCACTCTGCGTTCAGCGTTGACGATCTGAAGCTCGGAAGAAGACGATCCGGCAACTAAATACAGAGAAGCGAGGAAAGAAATAGCTATGGCCGATCGAAGCCGCATCGCCATTGCTTCCATTGTTTCGGAAGAGTCTCTTCGTCAGTAGTGTTTTGTTGATCTGAGTCGTCTCTGCCATTGGGGCGACTTTGTTTCCATTTTGACTGTGTGAACTGTGAAGTGCTTTTGGGCTTATGCTTGTTTAATGGGCCTTGACCATCAAAAGGAAAAACAATATAAGCCCGCCATTATTTGGTTCTTCCCACTAACGGTGTATTTGTCAATAGACAAACTAAATCATTAATGAAAACGCTAACGTTAAATGTTGTCCGTAGATAACCTTTTCAAAATGCTAATGTTAATCTCTAACGTTATTTCTAAACAGATCCTATATTAGATAGGGTTTTAAATTGAGAACAATAAATGCAAAATAGTGATTGCTTTTTCCTCTGAAAAAATATTGTAATCATATGATCGTTTCAATCTTACAAAAGTGACCAAAATATTTAACAATTTAGTTTGTCTATTGATCAAAGTAATCTACATCGTTAAAATTTTATCCAAAACGCGAAGCTCGTAACGAAAATTTTTGACATGCTATTGCTCAAGGTATGCAACATCGTGTTTATTTATCTATTTAAATTCTAACTCCAAATATTTATAAGTATTTTAAAACTTAAATAAATAAGAAACTTTCCCCTTTAAATTACGATAAAGACAATTATTTAAAAAGTAATTCCTAGTTTGGTTTAAAATATTTTGTAAATTAGAAAATATTTCAAAATGCTAAAATTTTAAGAAATATATTCTAGAAAGCATAGCATTAAATTTAAAAAAATTCAAATTTGAAATCTACCATCATAAAAACAAAAAATGATATCATATAAATAATATATAATTTTTTTCAAAAATAAAACTTTACTTTATATCTATCAAGTACAAAGTTTATTAGTACACTAGGAAGCCAAGGGAACGGCCACAACAAGATTTTCAAAATTTTGGCAAAGGGTACCTTTTTGTTATATTTTTTAAAGATTGACTACTTTTTTGTTACAAGTTAAAGATTAATTACGGAGTATTTTTTGTTGAGACTGTTAGAGTGTCATCCCACATCAGAAATTCAAGAGCAAAATAATCGGTATATAAACTCTTGAGTTGAACTAACTAATCGATTGATTCAATCTTTTAATGTGGTTCAGCCCAAGTGCCTTATTGCCCAATCCAGTTATCCACACCCAATCCTAAATTCTATCAAAGACAAAGGAAGTATTAAAGAAAAAGGAGCTATACACAAAACAGAGCATGAAGTTGCAACAAATTCTATGTACATTCCCCACCAGCAAGAACAGAAAACTAAACATCATTTACCATATCAACTAAGTTTACCCTTCATTACATTTTCCCACAAAATTTCCCCCTTTTTCTGTTCCAGGATTTTATTTACCCCCCACACCACATTAAACAAACAATAAAAAGCCAAAAAAAACTACTCAAAAGCATTACAAACTACAATGTTGTGTTGTTGTTCTGTGAAACTTCAGCCTTCATGCCAAACGTTACCTGGGCTTGGGCTGTGACCTCGGGCCCCACGTCGGACGAACGAGCCTCCAAGGCAACGGGCCAGTGGCCCGAGAGCTGGTGACCATTTCGACCATGGACGGGGTTTGATACGCCCGAACCAGACTAGACATGTCCGTGGAATCCCCGCGGGCCGTGGCCCGCTGCCACGAGTGCGAGCTCATCCCCGACAGAATGTACGCCCTCCCCGAAGCCTCGTACACGTGCCGGCTCGCCAACCGCTCTTGCATCTCCTTGAGCTCGGCATCGAGTGCCAAACAGAGCAGGTCGTCTCGAGATTTACCCGACGCCGTTTCCGAAATTGCCCTTCTGCATTTCTCGAGAACCGAGGCGGCCCCCGCCAGGTCACCTTTCTCGGCGGCGGCCCGCGCTTCCGCCATCGCCTCGGACGCTTCGAGTCTGTTCTTCTGTCTGTCCACTTCTATCGACACGCCCGCTTCTCTTACACTTTCTTCATGTCTCTTTATCCTAACTTCTTCTTCTTCTTCACTTGTACTGTTTATGGTTTCTTTCGTCAATGGGTTCATGTACGTGCACCTCACCTTCAACAATGAAGTCTCGTTGTTTTCTTCGGTAGGGACACTGACTGTAACCAGAAAGTCTCTCGCTTCATCGGCGTATAGGTCCCCGACGTCAATAGATCCCTTTCTTCCATCAGATAAGACCCTGTTTGGGTAACTACCCGTTCTCAAAGATCTGATGAGGACTCCCGGGTGAACGCAATCAATATCCAAACGAAGCTCTTTCACCACGACGCTCAGAAGCCCCCCAATGCACTGAGCAAATGCCTCCTGGATCACACTTTCTGTTTCAATGAAAGAGAACGTGCCTCCCGATGCCTCTGCAATCGAATGCATTGACGAAGCATCGTGGTCCCCGCCGAACCCGAAAGTGTGTACGGGGATCGTTCTACAAGCCGGGAAGTGCTGGGTCCCGCTATACGTGTCTTGGCCATCAGATAAGAGTATTATACTGGAGACTGAGTTCTTCTCCCTCCTGTCTTCCATTACCTTGGAACCCTTCCTCAAGCCCTCGGCGATATTCGTCCCCCCATTCGCGACCAGAGAGTTGACCGCTTGGAGAGCTCGTTGCCTCCCCCCTTCAGACATCCTTCCGAGCGGGAAAAGGCGTTTTGATGTTGAGGAGAAGGCAATGACCGCCAGCCTGTCAGCGGGGCCCAGGTTCTGTATCACAAAACCCATGGCCCGCTTCAGGAGAGCGAGCTTGGTCCCCGCCATGCTGCCGCTGATGTCAAGGACCGTGACAAGATCAACGGGCGCACGGTGTGGGTTTTGACCAAGAATTGAACTGGGAGCACTGAGATGGACCAAGACTGTGAATTTATCACACGAATGGAACCTTGAAACTGAAGGGATTTCTGGGTATGTGTTGATTTTTATCACTCTGCCTTCTACATTATGCGGCAAAGGTTGTTGAAGGGGGAAAACACCCAAAGATTCATCATCATCAAAGACAGTTGGCTCAGAAGTGTGAAGTAACGGCGCGAAATTCCTGTTTTGATTCAAACGAGGAGGCAGCGAAACTCTTGGCTTTCCCGGAATAGGAAGATCCAAGCTAGGACGTTGCAAGGGAATTTCTTTCCATTTTGCTCTGCAAATTGGGCAAAGGAAGTTTCCGTGTTTCGCATTAGAAGCGATGCAATGGAAATGGAAGGAATGTGAACATTCGGCAGTGAATATAGCGTGGCCGTTCCCCCGCTTCATTGTACCCAAACATATTGAACATATCTTCTGGAGAAACAAAATAAAATCGCGAGAAAATCATTCCAAAAAACATCGAATCAATGCCTTTAAAGAACAAGAGCAATGTAACTTCAAAGAACCACGCCTTTAAAGAACAAAATCCTACAACGCAGGGCCGAATACAAATTATACAATTTCATAGCTTTAATCTTTTCTCATGCATCTTTTTCTCATTAAGCTAATCAACAGATGAACCAATAACAAGAAGAGGAACACATTTTGGAACTTGACAAGAAAAACACTATAGAAGCTTTGGGTCTTGTACATTTCTCCAACCACAAATATTGCAGAAAGGAGATATAGTCAAACACAAGAAGAGCAGGAAAATGGACTTGCATATATAGGCTAAAGTGAGGAAAATACAAACAATATGTTTTATATGTTGATTAAGTATATGTGTCTGAAGTCTGAAAGAACTTCACAATTAAAAAGCCCAAGTTCAACTAATTACTTACCCCATAAATTTGTATAGAGGAAAACAAGAATTTCTAACAAAGAAAAGAAATTTGAAAAAAAAACAAAATAAAAGCAGTCCTTAGATCCCCAACTTCATTGGTCCACAAAACACCCAAATCATCACCCAATTAAAATACTGGGTTAGCCAAATCAGAATATTCCTCACAAAACAATTTAGAAATTAATTAGAATTTAAGACATTCAAAATCGAAGGCTGAAGAATAAACAGCACAAGAAGCAACCTTTGAAGATCTACTCAAGCTTTTAGAAAGCTTCAAGCTGTGCGAGCCGGGAGGGGCAGCAGAGGGAAGGGCGCCGTCGGCGTGCGGGGAGGAGAGCGGCGGCGCCGCCTTGGCGTCGACGTCGTCTTCAAGGTGAGTTCTTGGGACATAAGTGCAGAGATTCAATCCGAGGGCCAGCTTCGCTTTCCTCCATTTGCTCCCCATGGTACTGCGAAAGCCCTTCAAGATTCAATGAAAAAGCTCTCTTTTTTTCCCTTCCAGGACCTGATGAATGAATCTTTTTGAGGATAAGAAGAGAAAAAAAAGAAGAAAAAGCTTTTCCCTTTTCTTTTCTTAAAGTTTTTATTTTTACTTTGCCCCCCGTGGTATTATATATTGGATCTACAGAGAAAAGAAAATGGAGAAAGTGGAGCGGGGAATTCAAGAGAGTGGTGGAGAAAAGAAAATGTCAGAAAAATGCATTTTACGCAGTGGGGAAAGTTGTTGAGGGAGGGAGGGAGTCTTTGAGAACGAAACCAATGAAGAGTAGGAGTCGTATGGCTTGCCATTGTCAATGGGAGTGGGTTGTCATTAGAGGTGTGCTTGAATAGAAAAGATTGCATTAATTGTTAATTCAATCATTCTACACCTTTTATTGTATTTCTTATTTTAGATTAAGGTGTTTGATCATAGTTATTTTCAATTGAATTTTTATGAATATTAATACTCCCTCCGTTCCCCTAAGATGTTCTCATTTTGACTTTTGGTGATTTTTAAAGAGAGTTGAAAAAATGTGAAAGTTTATCATAATACCCTTAATGAAATATGGGTGGAGTGTATTAAATGAGGTGGGTGATGTGTAATAAATAAAGTAAGTGGGGATAGTTGTGGTATTTTAATTGTTAAAAAATATAATGAGAAGATCTATTGTGGACAAAGAAAAAGAGCTATTGGAAAGATCTATGGGGGACAGAGGGAGTATAAAAATAGAAAATAAAACTTATTCTCTCTGTTCCGGAGTATTTGTCCATTTTTAACTTTTTCGGTCAAAATTGATAAATTTTGACTTCAAATAAAATAAAAATGATATTAGATATTGATGCAAAAAAAGTTTTATTAGCTTTATTATATCAAATATTTTCAAAATATTATTTTATCTAATTAATATACAATATACTCCGGAGTATATTTTATTTAATTATAGGTCAATGTTTGAAAATAGTTGTCCGAAAAAAGTCAAAACTAGACAAATAATACTCAGGGACGGGGTAGTACTTGTTTATTCAATGGGTGCTAACTTGGTCCAAGCTCAAAAGTTATAGGTTACAGGCCCAGTTTTTAGACTCGATATATTCAACATGTCATGTAAAAAAAATATTTACCTTGCACATATATTAATTATCCCTTATATCATATATCTTTCTTCTCACTTTTTTTCGAATCGTCTCACCTGTTTATTCTCATTTCTTTATTTAGAAAATAAATTATATAAAAAAAACTAATTTACCTCTAGTTCCTTTCCTTTTTGCTCTATCTCCACCTACCTTATTTCTTCTTTTCTAATTTCTTCTTCTTTTTCCTCACCCCCAACCCTCCCCCCACCCCCATCCACCTTCCTTTCTTCTTGAAGAGAAGGGGTAGCTTTAGATCTTATAGAGAAGGGGCGGCTTCGAATCTTGAGGTGAAGGGGTAGTATCAAATATGTGAAGACGTAGTTGACTGGAGTAATTTGATTAAGATAAATTTAGGAATTTGAAAAGAATTTGAACAATACATTAAAAATCATGTCAAGTTAAAATGAGAGGAAGTATATAATAATTGCGTTTTACATATATTTATTTTCTCATAGACGAAAACAAGAAAAATGTGAACTATTTTGAAAATATAAAACAAGAAAAGGCGAGCTTCTTTCAAGAATGTAGAAATGTATTTTTCGTTGAATATCATAGTATTAGGATTCAATTTTTTTTAAATACCAAAGATTCTATTTTTTTAAAGTTTGAATTTCAAATGCTAGACTCAAAATTTATGTCTTATCTGCAATTTGTACAATAATTTCATTAAAGCATTATAGACCAAAGAGAATGCATGTATAAATTCTATACATACGTTTTGTGTGTAACAATTAGGAATGCAGATAAATCGCACGGAGTTAGTAATTATTGGATGCTCTTATTATTGTGAAAAAAACAAAGGATGCCGCATAAGTTGAAAGTCAGGACGTCAAAATAGCCCAGCGGCACGTAATAATGGTCTAATTGAGTAATTGGTGATTGTTACTTGTTCCGCACGTGCACATAATCACTTTGATAAGTACCTTTAATTTTATGTCTAACCACTTGGTGTTAGACTGGAGGGTAAGGGGGAAAGGGGTGACAGTGAGATGGCCTCCATGTAGGTAGGTGCATGATGAAGAGAGAACCCACCCACACCTCTAAACCCAGTTTTGAAAGGCTTTTACACCCCGGTCTGACAGGATAATGACGAGAGTAAATAATGGTATAACCTTAATCTAGTTCTTAGAAAAGTTGCTCTATGTCGGGTGTGCTCAAGAAACTATTGTAAAGAATAGCTACAATTACTGTTAAAGAGTATCACATATCAGAAAAAATATGAAGAAAATAATGGGTATATAAAATTTTTTATTTGAACTTAGTAATCGATTAGATTTAATCTTTTAATGTGGTTCAGCTCAAGTGTCTTATTGCCCAATCCAGCAACTTTTTCCTCATCCTAAATTCTATTAACTACCACACTGCCGCTGTCAAGATTCGATCCCAAGACTTATCGGTTTGACATCCTCTTCTTAAACCAGCAAATCGGTCTACCTATACGGGCATTAACCCATCATTGAAGGGCGGTGGAATAGAGGGTATCTGTATATATGTAGGTGGGTTTAGAGGTGGTGTGGATTATGTGGCAGAATTGAACGGGGTCCAAGCCCACATTTAAGATTATATTCTTGTGGGAGGTCTTCAGTTCAAGTTGCCCTATCAATAGATCCGTTCACGGGCCTGGGTATCTGGCTTGCCCGTAAAATAGCAGGCTTAAGTTTGACATTTTAGGGTATGGGTCAGGTTGGGGCCTTATAAATGGCGGCCCGAATATTTTAGGGCCGGGCTCGGGTTTTATGCTCAAGCACACAGGCCGGTCCGGTCCAAATAAATTAAAATATTTATTATTAGTATAATTATACGGAGTAATAAAACAACAACAACAACAACAACAATAATAATAATAATAATAATATTAATAATAATAATAACAAAGAACAAAATTATTTCAAATTATCATAAACACACATGACATATACATACTTCTACGGAGAGAAAAATAAATTATAAGTATATATAATTAAATGAGTACATCTTTATTACTCAGTATTGTTTGCAACGTATCACAAATTGATTATTCTATTCCAAAAAATAACACTCCTTCCGTCAACAAATAAATTTTCCATTCATTATTCACAAGGTCAAACTTTATTTACTTTGTTGCCTTGTTTTCGTTAACCATTTGATAAAATAATATAGTCATGTCAAGATCTTTTGATATAGTTTTTTGATATGTAATTTTTATTTTAAAATTTCACATCATTTTTCATATAAAATTATTTAAAAATAACTTTAGTCAAACATCGTAACGCGCAATGAAAAGTTTATTTGTGAATGGAGAGAGTATTTTGTACTCCATACATAGTAGCAATATCAAACAAAATACATTTATATATTAATTTTTTCTTTTATTTACTCATTATAGTTATTATATCAAATATCTAATATATTAACTTGTTACTTTAAAAAATTATTTTTAAATTATTTAGAAGGTTTTGCCGGCTGGACTGGGTCGGGCTCGGGCTTCAATTGTTAGGCCCGTTATACGGGCCAGGCTTGAGCCTAGAGAATTCTTGTAATGTTGTGTCTCGGTCCGGCCCGAAACCCGGCCCGCACTTTGATCAGGTCTACCTATCAATAAAAAATAGACATACTCTTACTTATTTATAGATTTGAGAGTTTGACTATGTATCCGTAAGTATAACTAATGTCGACGCTATCAAAGAATCACATTTCTAATTGGGGTATGACGAAAAGATTAGTGGCAAGCGATATATATTAAGTCGTACGTCCAAGCTGGAGGTCAGAGTAATAGAATGAGCTTCCTAGTATACAAAGTTTATTTTCCAAAATTTTACTTCTGCACAATTTGCAAGATAAGAGTTTGGACATGTTCTCTTCAACTTAGAGCACGGGCAATGGCAAGTAACGAAATGAAATGCCACACGTTGACGTGGCACATTTCAACCTATAAAAGACAATCCAGTCAGCGTGTGGTAAGTGAGTGGAGAGGCATCTCGTGCAGTGGCAAGTCATTGTTTTTGTCAATTTTTATGATTTTTTAATGCATTTTAATTATTAAAAGTTATTTCATTTATCTTTTTTTATATAGATGTACTCTTTTTTTAAAAAATTTTATTTCTTCTAAAAAATAAAAAAATAAAAAAATTAAAAAAAATTGAAGATGCCTCGCGCCTCACACGCTCGGCGTGGAGGGAGGCTGAAGCCACGCGAGGCAAATTGCCGAGGATGCTGATGTGGCACAGCGAGCGAGGAAATCCTCGTCGCTGCGCATGCTCTTACATTTAATACTTATTACTCGGGTATTAATTTTTTTTGGATCAGATTAGACCAGATCAGATCAAAAAATGAAAAAATATGACCTTACTCACTTTGCCATCTGTCATTTTTTTTTCTGAACCGCGATGACGGCAGTGAAAAACATGGCTCCCGGGAAACTTCCGAAACTTATACCTAAACCCGCCGCTGCCGCCGCCGCTCACAACCTAATTCCGCCGCACAAACTGCCGCTGTCAGTTCTCGACACTGCCATCGGAAATCTTCCGGCAGCCACCCAAACCCAGCTGACCCGCTTAGTCAAGACGCACCTAACCCCTTCCTTCACCCCTAACGATCTCCTTTCCTTTCTCCGAAATCGCATCCACCATCACCCCACCCTCACCCACCTCGACTTCCAACTCTTCCGCTGCGCCGCCACCGTCGACTCCTTCCGCCACGACCACTCCACCTTCGAATGGATGTCACGCACGCTCGCCATCTCCCACCGCCTCGACTCCCTCTCGTCCCTCCTCCAGTTCATCGCCGCCAACCCCTGCCCCTGCGCCGACGGCATCTTCTCCTGCCCTAGAACCGAACCGATCTTCCGTTTCGCAATCAACGCGTTCTGCAGATCCGGCAGATTTGACGATGCTCTGCTTGCATTCGACACTATGAAGCGGTTGATTGACGGTAAGCCCGAAGCAGCTATGTATAACATTATGATCCACGGATTTGTTAAGTTCAGGCATTATGATAAGGCTATTGAATTCTATCATAGAATGATCAAGGATCGTGTTAAGCCCGATGTGATTACGTTTAACACCTTGATTAGTGGGCATTGCAGAAATTCCCAGCTAGGGTTGGCCTTGCAGATGTTCAAGGAGATGAAAAACCACGGCTGTGTCCCAAACATCATCAGCTTCAACACTCTGATCAAGAGATTCCTAATGGAAGACAAGATTGAGGAGGGGATTGGCATGGCGTACGAGATGATTGAATTGGGACATGGGATATCAAATGTGACATGTGAGATTTTGGTTGACGGGCTCTGTAGGAAGGGGATGACTGCTACTTCTTGTGATCTCCTCATGGATTTTTCAAGAAAAGGTTTGTTGCCTCGCGATTTTGATTACTCTCACATAGTTGAGAGGCTATGTGGTGAAGGGAACGAAGGGCGGGCAATGGAGTTGGTTTGTGAGCTGTGGGGCCGGGGGAACCCTCCGAGCGTAATTGCTTGTACAATCTTAATTGAAGGGCTGAGGAAAGAAAGACGGATTCAAGAAGCATCTAAGCTCGCATCGGATATGCTAAACGAACGCATAGTTCCGGATGGAGTGACATTCAATTGTCTCATCAGTAGCATGTGTGAAGAAGGGAAATCGCGGGAAGCAAATGAGTTGAGGCTATTGGCTTCTCCCAAGGGATTGCAGCCTGATGCAGTGACTTACAGTGTTTTGATTCAAGGGTTTGCCATGGAGGGTAAAAGGAAAGAAGGGGAGATCTTGTTGGATGAGATGCTGGATAAGGGGTTAATACCAGATATTTTTACCTATAACAGGTTCAAGGATGAACTTGCAAAAGGAAAAATAAAAAGTTTGTGAGTTAACAAGAGATATCTTTTGCTAGAAAGAGCAGGAAACCGAGATCGTTGAACTGGAATTGGGAGACGTGTAATACAACCAATCCTCTCAAGATTATAAAACCTAGAGGTATGTATATATATATACACACAACACATCTGCTTGGTATGAATGTTGGAGTGAATTGCATGCTCAACAAAATGTCTACATTTTCTGTTTGTTTGGAATGCATCTTAGAAATAACTGACATAAGATGTAAAAAGTCCAGTGCATGTTGAAAGTTAAGAGTCACAACTCAAGTGAATAGAGCCTTATTCATAAGTATTGATTACCCGTTACTCCTCATAGTTTTCGCTTGCATTCGATTTACCGAGCTTATTCGTTTGTGTAAAGGTTATTGGCTAATGGTCAGTTCTTAATGGTGTTTATTGTTTCATTTTCTAGCATGATTTTGGAATCAGGGATGAGTTTTGAGGATGGTATGTGGTTCATTATCATAGTTGATATCAAGTGGAGAATACTGCACAGAGAGTTGAGGGTTGGTATAAATACTTAATACCTAACTACGGTTTAAAGGTTGTGTATTAGTTCCCCAAAACATAACAAAACTGATCAGGGCATTCTTACATGTTTTGGTGAATATACTGTTGTCTCAAGCAAATTTGAACAAATTGCCTGTTTGGTAGAAGAAGATGTGACTGTCAAAATTTGCTGGCCGGGACAACACTTTGAATTAACATTAGCGTTTTGGTTGATTTTTGGAAAAATTCACACGAATACTTCCAAAAAATCACGATTTTACATACATATTCCCAAATTCATTAATTTATGCCATTACTCCCAGAATTGTCTCAAATTTATATTGTTACTCCGGTGTTGCCTAGCTAGTCATCATCTGTGTTCTTTTAATGCTGAATTGACAATTTAATCAGATCAGATTTAAATTATACTACAATTAGATGGATTAGATCCGTTCACATCATATCAGATTCATTCAGGTCTAGTCCCTCGGACGAGACTAAATTAGACCAGCCTTAATAAACTCATATCCGATTCAAAAAGTTTAGAGGAAGAATAAGATCCTTAGAAAGTTAAACAGAGAAAAAGATGTGCGGAAAAGATGATGAGAAGACAATTAAGACATGTTAATTTGGTTGTTTAAAATGAAAAATTACAAGTTGACACTTTTAAATTGTCAACTTAGCATTAATAGAGCCACGTAGGTATCAAACATGATGACTAAGCAATGCCGGAATAACGATATAAATATGAGACAATTTTGGGAGTAATAATGTAAATTAAGGGACTTGAAAGTATTTATATAAAAATGTGAATTTTTGAGAGTATTTGTGTCAATCTTTTCTTTATTTTTTAATGGTGCATATTATATCGATTGCAATATGCCAATATGAAAGTAAAACACAGAACAATTTTTTTTATTTCAAAAAATGCAATCTACTTGCATTTTGATGAAAGTCATTAAAACTAGATCAATATTCAGCTTGGAGAATAAAATATACGGAAGGAAGAAAAGAAGAAAAAAAGGAAGAAAAGACTACAATTCGATCAGGACCTTCATTTAAAAAAATCTTATTTTTAAGAATTAAGTATAAAATATCAAAAATGTTCTTTAAATGAATTTGTTATTCAACGTTGATATTTTTGACAATTCGTCACAATTTGTTTATTGAATAAAAAAAGTTGACAACTAATTTCGGACAAATGAAAACAAGAAGGTTGACAACTAAGTCTAGTCAGATACTTAAATTTGGTGTTACTTTTTCATTTCAATGTGTACATAGATTTTACTCTTAATCATCCGAAAGTAGGAATTTTTTTTGTAAAAGATCCCTTACTCAAGTAACATATATAACACAAACTCACAGTCTCACAGAAGACATAATTCAAAGAAAGCAGTCAAAGCACAGAACACAAAATATAAAGAATAAACTAGTATTAACAAAAGAAACCCAAGACAAAGAAAAGGCATCCAGCATTAAAAGAGCACAATAACAAGTGCAAAAACTATCACCAGTTCAAGCTCATGACGTCTATCCAAAATCATAATACTCCCTCCGTCCTAAAATTAATTTCTCATTTTGACTTTTGCAGTCAAAGTTTTTAAATTTTGACTGCATATTACGAAAAAATATATTGAATTTTCATATAAATTTAGTATCAATAGATTCATTTTGAAACATAGTTTTGAAATATATTATTTTGATAATATATATTCATATAAAAATAGAGATATTAATGGTCAAAGTGCCGCATTGGAGACCGTGAAAAGTCAAATGGGAAGTTAATTTGAGGACGGAGGGAGTAACTTTCATAACGTTTCTATTTACGATTATATCCCCTACCGTCTCACATGCCCAAACCACTTAAACTTAACCTTTCGCAGCTTATCCTTCGCGGATGCCGCTCCTATCCGCCCTCGAATAACCTTGTTGCTAATCCTATATATCATCGTCTTTTCACTTATCTACCGCAACAAGCGCATATCTCTAGCATGTTGTAGATGAGTGTAAATCTTTTAAATGCCCATCACTTTGCACTATACATCATAATTGACCGACAGCGGATCAATAGAAACTTAATTAATGATACAATTTATAATTAAAAAACATTTTGTCCCCAACACTAATTCTAATTATTATTGCAGAGCGTGAAAATTATTGCATCCTAGGATAACTAAAATGAAAGAATAGATTTCTTTTTTGAATTAAAAGCACAAGTTATATGACTCAACTTAGCAAAAAATAGCCACACTTCTACAAACTGTAAACAACTTTTACATAGTTGCCTTTTATTAAACAAAGAAACTACCCAAATTAAAAATGGAAAATTAAAGTATAAAATCTATAGTTCTCTATTCTTTGATCTCTTTTTTGGTGAAACTTGCCATTCCTAGACCTCCAAATGCCATTGTAGCATGCAACCTAGCTATATTGTCAAGCAAATATTTCTCTGCTTATCTTTGATCATCTTTACAACATCACCAATATTCCCAAACTGCCTCGCCAAATTTAAAGATAAATATCTTGTAGGAAAAATATTTTGTAATGTTGTTCTATGATAATAATTGTTGTTGGCCTTATTTTGAAATTTAGTCTAAGCTAATTATGTACTCTAAAGAAAAAAATGATTGGTGTTATTGACTTGTTGCCCTGGTTTTCCAAATTATGTTTTGCATCCAAATGTGTTGCACACACATAGTCATTTTTGTATAGTCCGTTCGTCCTTATTTCGTTGCTTAGTTTCACATTCCAGTTAGTCAGAAGTAAATATATATATTCCATACTCAATAAAAAAATCTATATACATACATTTTCCCTAGATTTTATTATGTGAACTGTTATTTCTGTAGTGTTAGCTGGTCTTTTGACACAATAAAATTTCATATTTTTGTTAGAATTTTACTAGGTAGGAAACACTATTTGTTATGAGATGTTTTTTATTTTGGCCTTTTAGAGTTGCTATTTTTTTCGAAGATGACACAAAAGATATTGTAGCTACTGTAACAAAATCAGAAGTCTTTGCACGAGAATTGAAGTTGCGATCTACAACATTTGTAAGGAGTGATGTTATCCTCTTCACTAAAATGTCACATCAGTTTATTTTGGTAACAAATTAGGTTGCATCCTATCAAATTCTATGTTGGTTTTTGCTAGGGTACTTCAACTTTTGTATACTAAGCTTGTCATAAACACACACAAATATTAACTATCTATCTGTGTACAATTGATGTCTATGTATGTTTGTGACAAACTTAGTATAGACTTGGTGTACACAAGCCCGGGTATACCTCGTTTTTACTTCTAAGTTATAGTCAAAACCACATCTTTGAAAATCGAACCAGACCGGTCAGTTTGGATCGGAAACTAGTAGGCAAACTAGTCCGGTCCAGCCTTGAAGATCGCTTTGTGCATCGAACTGGCTCAAACCGGAACAAACTGACCAATTAAACCAGAAAACCAATTTTTTTTGCATCCAAATTTTCCAAAAGTTCTGGCTAGTGAGATTCGAATACAAGACCCCATATACTTTTAAGCAAAGGTAGCCACCATCTGAACTACACTGCTTTTTGTTAATTATTAAAATAATTTAGTTTAATAGCTCATAGTTAAATGAATACATATGCTAAAAAGACTACTTTTCATCTCTATAATTTTGAAAAATATAAGGTTAAAATTGCGATTCAAACTCTTATCCATTAATGCAATTGATACTAATACAAAGTACATGCCCCGAAAATATTAACTAATTTGAATTTTTGAAAATATTGGGTAAATTATTAAACAAAAAAATAAGCTCTTATTTTATAAACTTTTAATGTTTCTAAATACCCATAGAATGTAATTTTTTTCAATTTAATAGACCTGTGCAAACAAGGGCCGGCCGTCCGGCCCGCTCTTTAAAATGGGCGGATATGGACAATCTTTAATACCCACATGGGCGGGCCGGCCCAAGCCCGAATTGTATTTGGGCGGATCTAGAAGTTACTTTTAGCCCATCCGGGCCAACAGGCCCGCCCATATTCATTAAATACATTTACTTTATTATTAATTACCTAGACAATATAAATTTTAAAATTTTTTTTAATTCATGTATAATAGTTCATATCACTCACCCCTCTTAAACAAAAATCAATAGTCTTTTAATGAATCTGTATGATGGGTTTATTAATTATGTAACAATATTTCTATTATGTTTTCTATGTAAATGTGGCGAGTGGTAATTTTATTTTAAACATTTGAAAACGAGTTCAATATTTTCTTTTTGATTTTTTTGTGTAAAAAAGATTTTCTTGATGTTTTATACGGGCCGGACGGCCCGGTGGGCAGTTCGGCCCGCTAAGGTGGACGGGTATGGGTAAAGCGTTTAGCCCATCAAATCTGGGTCGGGCCAAGCCCGCCCATGTAAATGTGCTAATAATTTGTATCAAGTCTGGCCTAGATCCGGCCCGGATCCTTATTTGCGCAGGTATAAATGCTACTACTCAAATACATTAAATTGGTTGTAAATTTAATAATACATCATAAATTCTTTATACGGAGTATATAGATAGAAGAAATATTGTTTTAATTACATATTATTATCACACACACACACATATATAATTCAAAAATTTTAAATACATATGAACCACTAGTTTAACCATTCGAACTATTGGTTCATCCAGTGAATCAGTGCTTTTACTAGTTTGATAACCAGTTCACTTCTAAAAACTAGGCTCAAAACTCAAAAGGAGTCCAAGTGTGCCATGCACATCAAGCTTTGATCAACGTGTCGGTATCGTGGCCGTGTACGGAGGTTGAAGATCCAACGGCCGCCCTCACATCTCAACTAACACACTGCCACATTGGCTTCCTCACCCAACGCTCTCAAAAATCCCAATCTCTCTCTCTCCTCCCTATTTAAACACCAATTTCCGGAGCTCAGAAATTCAGGAAATTCAGCCAAAGCCAAAACCGCCCCTTTCCCCAAGCTTTGCAATTTCCCAACCCCCTTCCTTCTCCAGAATTCCCCCCAGAATTTCTCGATTGATCCTCGCCGCCCGGCGCCGATCGGAATGGAAAACGGAAACGGACATTCGCAGGAGTTCTGCTGCGCGCGGCGGGACCCGTTGAACTGGGACGCGGCGGCGGAGGCGATGAAGGGGAGCCACCTCGACGAGGTGAGGAGAATGGTGGAGGATTACCGGAGGGGGACGGTGCGCCTGGGAGGGGAGTCGCTGACGATAGGCCAGGTGGCGGCGATTGCCGCGCGGGAGGTGAAGGTGGAGTTGTCGGAGGCGGCCAGGGGCGGCGTGAAGGCGAGCAGCGATTGGGTGATGGAAGGAATGGAGAAGGGGACTGATAGCTATGGCGTCACCACCGGGTTCGGTGCGACGTCGCATAGACGGACAAAGCAAGGCGCGGCTCTTCAGAAAGAGCTTATTAGGTAATTTTATTTTACTCCGTATTAATCAGTTCAATCATTCCTAATTTAAACTAGCCTTTCTTTTTTTAAATCCTAATTTTACTTAAATATTTACACCCTAATTTGTACTTGGCATTTATTTACTTCTAGTCACTCTTCGTTCTACAATTTGAGTATTTAGCATCTAATAGAAAATGTTGTTCTCAAATAACGTCTAAATGTCTCATTGAGATTTCAGTGAAGACTAAAGTAGGAGTAAAACATCAAAAATATATCAAAATAGAAGTTCTATGTTTTAATTCTCGAAATAGGAGTTAATACTCGAAATAGGAGTTAATAATGTACTCTGTATTTACATTACGAATCATAGTTATGTACATTACGTAAAATGCATATGTACAGTGTCACATTACTACAATGCGAATTCCTATTTAAGAAATAACGATATGAAATTCTTATTTTGATACTTTTTCTATGTTTTAGTCCTATTTAAAGTGATTTGATTTGAAATTTTTAAAATAGCATTGAAAAATGAAATGGATGTTGACACAATTTGGCCATGGTTGAAAAGGTAGTTTTTTCATAAATTGTATTTGCCCATCAAGAAGAACAATAAAATAAACGTAGTTAAATAAGTAGATGTCCTCTCCTTTTGTTTACTTATGTTTGTTACTTTTAAAAGTTGGTAAATTCTATTGTGAAGTCATGTGAACCTAAGTTTGGTATTCTTTCCGTTTCAAATTTGATTATAGATTGAGATTTACGAGGTAAAGTTTCGTATCTTTTGAAATCATTTTATTTAAAAATTGTTACATCAATAAAAAATAAAAATTACAAATTAAATTTTTTAAAAAGTTCTACGGTACAAAATAAGAGGTGACAAGAATTTTTTATTCTATCAAATAATCAATGAAAATACGTAAATAAATAAAAATTATCGAAAGATAAAAGAAGGAAAGATTGTAATCAAAACTGGAATGGAAAGACTACATTTTTATGTGAGCCTATAAGGGTATGGGGTGGGTGTTGAGGGGAAGGAGAGGGGAAAGGGAAGAAGGGGGTGGAGAGGGAAGACGGGAACAATGAATAAAAGGAAGATAAAAAAAAAGATAAAAAGATGTAGACAAAATTATTGTTTCAGTCCAAAATTTCAAACGGTCTAAGTTGAGTCATAAATTCATACTCCCTTAATTATCAAAAAGTTAATAAATACTCCCTCTGTCCTCCAATATTTGTCCAGTTTTGATTTTTGGAACTGTTCATCTAAGCACTTTGACTCATCAAATACTCTCAATGTGTAAGCCTAAATATAGTCATGTGTCTTGTTTGGTTTGTTTTAACATATAGATTATTAATATATAATTTTTATAATTTTTTTATATATACAAATTACAAGATAAAATGAATTAAAGAAGTGCATTAGATGATGTGTAAAAATGAAAGTGGACAACTACTGGAGGAGGGAGGGAGTACTCGGTACTTCGTAATTAACGGCGTTGGAATGTAAATCCTGTTTGGATGAAGATCATTACGTAGTATAAACTTTGGGAATTATTTTAGAAGACCGTCAAAACTTGAAATTATTCTTCGTTATATATCTTTTTTCCACTTAGATTTTTCACGTTCTTTGTTATAATATTTTTTTATTAATATTTCTATTTGTACGGAAAAATATTTTAAATTGATGTTTTAAAATGAATCTATTTGAATTAAATTTATTTAATATTTCATCCATCCCACGAAACTTTTCACTTTTTGACTTTTAAAGTATTTAAAAAGGAGTGTATTTTGGTGTTGACTTTTCAAAAAAAGTCTTGGATGTGATGCGTAAAAGTAGGACGTGATAGATAAATTAATAGTGAAAAAGTGTGATATGACTGGTAGGTTAAAAATTAGTAGGGGTGAAAGTAATTTTTTTAATATAAATGAGAAAGATTTTTTGGGACAGATAAAAAAAGAGATAAAGAAAAATTTTAAGGGACGGAGGGAGTAATTTAATGTATTTTTCTGTAATTTATGGTGGAAACTAAGATATGACATTGATAGAGTAATAAATTAATAGTGATAAATAAGAGAAATATCCCATTCGTCCGAAAATGTTTTTCACATTTGATTTTTTTGTTAAAGTTTGTAAACTTTGACTTCAATTTATGAAAAAAATATATTGTATTATGATATAAATTTAATATCAATATATTTCTAATGAGACATAGTTTTGAAATATCATTTTTTTTATAAAATATACAGAGTATTTATGTATAAAATAGATAATTATGTTCAAAGTGTAACATTAGAGACCGGACGGGGGAGTTGAGTAATTTTTTTGACAACTATAAGAGAAATAATTGTACTCCCCGAATTAGTTCTCCCATGTTGACTTCACGTAGAATACGAGAAATATTGAAAATATATTGAAAAGTTTAAAATGAGTAGTTGGAGTATTTTTTAAAAAAACAGAAAAAAGAGATAAATGATTTTGAGGTAAATAAAAAATAATCCGTTGAACTGAGAGTTTATTGCTTTTGTTTTTTTAGTAAAGCTTTCCTGTTGGGATTAGGTGGTAGTAGGTGGATGCTTTATGGATTATTGGATATTGACACAATTATGTCGTTTGGTTGGTAGGTATTGCTAATTTTGAAAGTGGTTTTTAATAGAAATATGAAATATTTTGTGGGACAAGTAAAGAAAAAGAGAAGAATTTTTTGGTACGGAAAGAGTAGTTCTTTGTGCGCACAAGACACGAGACAATTTTTCTAATGACCAAATTAAGATTAAATTAGAGTATTCATTTGGTGGAAAGCTACCCAAGAATTGATAAATTTTAGAACCTGGAATAAATGATGTTTTCTCTCAAATAAAAATGAGCCGGTGGGCTAGTGCAATTGACAAAGCAAGAGGTGTCCAAGGTCTAATACTCGAATTATCTGTAATTAAAGTCAAATTTTTCTTCTCGCACACGGGTGTGAAGGGGCTTTCGAGAATGGGGTCCATCCTTTTTTCTTAAATAAAAAGGAAGACAGGGAGACTTTTGGCAGAGTGCCATAAATAGTTCTCATGTGATTTGGCGCAACGGAAGCTCCAAAAATAGTTAAAAAATAGTTTTCTCCTAGGCTCTTCTTGTAAAGGTTCCCTTTGTTGTTCCTTCAATATGTTCAATTTCCCCCCTCCTAAAATAGTGATTTTTTAATCATGAGTACTAATTAAAAAAACATTTTTCATATATATATACATATATTTATTTAAGCAAGTTAATATTTTCAAAAATTTTAAAGCTTGTGAGACTGTACTAATGGGATATCTTAAAAAAGAAAGTGTAAATTTAATTACGGGGACATGTATAAAAAATATGAGCAATGCTAGGGGTACACCAAAAGGTATACCTCAAATGTACACCACCCCTTTCTCCACCACACATTTTTATTTGATTTTTATTTACTTATTTTTTTAAATTTTTTTTGCCTTTTTTAGTGGACAAGGAGGTGGTGGGGGACATATGGGGTGGTGTACCCCTAGCATTTTTTCAAAAAATATTCTTGGGATGACATAAAAATATGATTCTCATGTGACGGACCGTTAGGAATGACAACACATGCACATGAAAGTTCTGAATCGGTGATAGTCACGGGAGATCTATTTTTTTTATGTCAGCAGCTCTGTTTTTTTATTTTTTATTTCTTTATTTTTTGGGTCTTAGCTGTTAGGACCAGACATACAGGAGACAGCTTATGATTCATGCCCTGTGTTGTTTGTTTCTGCAAAATGTGTAATTTCTTGTTATTATATGCATGCAATTCTGTGGTTTATCCCACACTGCCAAAACCCCATTTTTAGCATTCTTTTGCTAGGTAATGATTGTTTCTATGATACTATGGATTTGTTATTCTTGGAACTGGTCAATAGTTGGTTTTTTGGGGTGCCATTTGTCAGGTTATGTATATCAACTCTTGACTTTTGTTCAATTTGAACTGTACTTGAACAGGTTCTTGAATGCGGGGGTTTTCGGGTGTGGGGTGGAATCGTCCCACACGCTGCCCCACTCGGCTACACGGGCAGCCATGCTGGTGAGGATCAACACCCTACTTCAGGGCTACTCCGGCATCAGGTTTGAGATTTTGGAAGCCATAACGAAGCTTCTCAACCACGATGTCACTCCGTGCCTGCCCCTCCGTGGGACCATCACGGCGTCCGGAGACCTGGTTCCGCTGTCGTACATTGCTGGGCTGTTAACGGGCCGGCCGAACTCCAAGGCTGTTGGGCCGAAAGGGGAGCTCCTGAACGCCCAACAGGCCTTCAGAGAGGCCCAGATCGAGTCCGGGTTTTTTGAGCTGCAGCCCAAAGAAGGGCTGGCCTTGGTGAACGGCACCGCCGTTGGCTCCGGCTTGGCGTCGATGGTTCTGTTCGACGCCAATGTTTTGGCCGTTCTCTCCGAGGTTTTATCTGCGCTGTTCGCTGAGGTCATGCACGGGAAGCCGGAGTTCACGGACCACTTGACACATAAGCTGAAACACCACCCAGGCCAAATAGAGGCTGCAGCAATAATGGAACATGTTTTAGATGGGAGCTCATATGTCAAGGAGGCCAAGAGAGCCCATGAATTGGATCCCCTGTTAAAGCCTAAGCAGGACCGTTACGCCCTCAGGACGTCCCCGCAATGGTTAGGCCCTCAGATTGAGGTCATCCGTGCCTCGACGAAGATGATAGAGAGAGAGATCAACTCGGTAAATGACAACCCGTTGATCGACGTCTCCAGGAACAAGGCCTTACATGGAGGGAACTTCCAGGGCACCCCGATCGGAGTCTCCATGGATAATGTCCGTTTAGCCCTCTCCGCCATCGGAAAACTGATGTTCGCGCAGTTCTCGGAGCTCGTAAACGATTTCTACAACAACGGGCTGCCCTCAAATCTCTCGGGCAGCCGGAACCCGAGCTTGGATTACGGGTTCAAAGGGGCGGAAATAGCAATGGCGGCATACTGCTCCGAGCTCCAGTTTCTCGGAAACCCGGTGACGAACCACGTCCAGAGCGCAGAGCAACACAACCAAGACGTGAACTCCCTTGGCTTGATTTCGTCGCGGAAAACCGCCGAGGCGGTTGAGATTCTCAAGCTCATGTCTGCCACATACATGGTTGCACTTTGCCAAGCCTTTGACCTAAGACACCTTGAGGAGAACTTGAAAGCCGCCGCGAAAAACGCGGTCACCCTTGTCGCCAAGAAAGTCCTGACGCTCGGCTTCAACGGGGAGCTTCTACACCCTTCTAGATTCTCCGAGAAGGAGCTTCTCAAAGTGGTCGACCGAGAATACGTATTCGGGTACGCGGACGACCCGTGCAGCGCCAACTACCCGTTGATGCAGAAGCTAAGGCAAGTCCTAGTCAACCACGCCTTGGCCAATGGGGAGTCCGAGAGGAACCCGAACACGTCCATTTTCCACAAGATCGGCGCCTTTGAGGAAGAGCTCAAAGCCGTTCTTCCAAAAGAGATGGAGAACGCGAGGGGCGACTTGGAGAGCGGGCGGCCCGCAATCCCGAACCGTATCCGGGAATGCAGGTCTTACCCGCTCTACAAGTTCGTCAGGGAGGAACTGGGGACGGGTTTTTTGACGGGCGAGAAAACGAGGTCTCCGGGTGAGGAATGTGACAAGGTGTTGAGAGCCATGTGTGAAGGGAAACTCATAGACCCATTGCTGGACTGTTTGAAAGAATGGAATGGTGCTCCTCTGCCTCTCTGTTAGAATCTTGTTCAACTACTTGCTTCAAGGGGGTAAATAAATAAAAACAAAAAAAAAAACTAAAGAAAAACAATGTCATAATTCCCCTTCTGTAATCTTACTTTTGCACTGTTTTTCAACTCCTCAGGTGTTGGGAATGACTTGTATTGCGATGTATGTTGTTATTGTGTTTGTATTTGTTTTGCTTTTTGTGTATTTTTGTTTGACAAAAGTGTAACTCACAACCATAAGTGATCATTTTCAGCAATATAGTTTCACTTAACGCCATAAGACATGATTTTCATTTTTCAGCAATATAGACAGATGTTTTTAGATTCTATTCTCAAAACATCCCCTATTAGGGGTGGGCAAGAATTTCGAAACTAGTTGTCATCCCGATCTCGTCTCTATAATGTTCTGTTTTGTTGGGGACGATAAACTTTTGTCCTGAACTCGTTCCGAAACGTTTTGAAATAGGACATGATTGGGTCACATAAATATTTTTCCGTTCTGTTCTGTTGTCCTGTATATATGTATATTTCTACTTATTTATTTACATAATGATATAACGCATAAAAATTGGAATGAGGTGATTAAGCAGGATTTAGGACTTCTCAACCTGACTGAGGATATGGCCCTAGATAGAAACCTTTGGAAAACTAGGATTAGAGTAGTTGGATAGGAGCTCGGTGTTGTAGAGGTTGTTTTGTAGTGTGTTGTACTTGCTTGGAATCTTCTGCTATTGCTTGTACTTGTTGCTTGTACTTGGTGCTTTATCTGTGTTATACTGTGTTTCCTTCTATATTTTTGTGTTATACTGTGTTTCCTTCCATATTTTTGTGCAGCTGGAGCCGGGGGTCTCTTGGAAACAGCCTCCCTACTTCCGAGTAGGGGCAAGGTCTGCGTACACACACCCTCCCCAGACCCTACTGTTGTGGGATTCACCTGGGTTGTTGTTGTTGTTGTTGTTGTTGTTGTTGTTATAACGCATAAAAAAAAGATCACAAATTTTTTATTTCCCAAAATAGATATAAAAAATATCCATATTCGAATATTCTAAATAAAAGAACCAGGATCAGAACACCAAAAAATACAGACTGTTCTAACCCCGCCCACCTCAATTTACGGCTCATAGTAAAAAAGAACCTTATAGTCTTGACTTTTGACGTATGTTGTAACATTGTTTCTGTTCCCTTATTTTTTCATTACTTTGCAAGTCAAAATGAGTTGTCTCTCACTTATTTATTTTATATTTTTATATCAAATTTTGGATGATGATAAAGTAGGACAATCCGAACCCAGCCCGCTCTGTTTTATCTCAATCCCAAAAATTAAGGATCAAAGAGAGATAAGCTTAAGGCCCAAACCGCTCCGAACCGTTTGAAGAAAGCAGGACAAAATGCGGGACGGTATAAAACTCAAACCTTCTTGACCCATGCTCACCCCTACTTCTTATATTCAATAAAATGAGTTTATTGCATCATGACCCCTTATGATTTGGAAAATGTGCACCGTTATCCCATTATTTTCAAAACTTACGTTGTTCTCGTTCATGGTTCTGATATTAATACGTCAATGCCTCTTTAATGTAAAATATACTTCAAATATTATGTAAAATAGCTCCACTGCTCCGTATGATTTTAGAAATTGGCACAAACGTCCCCCCTTTTCTTTATTTTTTCTATTTTCTACTGTTAATCTATAATTAAATAAAAATTATATGACATACTCCGTATTAATTTAATGCATAATATTCTGAAAATATTTTATATAATAAAATAAAAGTATTTTTATTTCAACATTCAATATCAATCTTAGTTTAGTTAATAGTCAAAGTTTGTTTATATAACTACAAAAATTTTAAACTAAAATATTGAGGGAGAGACTAGAGAGATAGTACTTCATATTTGGTAGATGGGCCTCAAAATTGTCTAGGCTTTGGATCCAATTATATACATTGCGAATTTACACCAATACCATTGCCACAATAAGTCTAATGTTTCGTGACATATTTTAATTAACTAGTATTTAACCCGTGCCACGCACGGGGTCGAACACATGTTAATTTTTTTAAGTAAATAATTAAAAAATAAAGGTAAATATAATTTAGAATGTTGGATACGACATAAATAAAATTGTGAAATAGTTTTTGCATGTGATAAATGCAAAATAATGGTGCAATGGTTTGTGCAAATTAGACTATGAGCGAGTGTGCTGAGATTATTAATACTCCATGATTTATACATACAGAGTAAAAGTCTAATTTGATTAGTTGTGTTCTAAAACATTTTCCTAATTTTAATTTTTTTAATGAATGACCTTAGAATAAAGCAAGGAAATTTTTTATGATCTTAGAATAAGAGTACAAATATCATTTTCATATCAATTGAGATTTTTTACATCAATCCCATTTAGATCAGAGCAATTCTGGCTTCCAAATGATCGCAAGCATTTGAATCCATCAAGATCACATTCACTACAAACATTATTTTCAGTCAGCTAATTAAGTACGTACACAGGAACCTTATAATTCTGCCATAGCTCATTTGGATTTTCCTCTAAGCTTGACTCCCAGGATCTTCTCCGTCTTCGCCGGCACTGCGTGGTTGGGCACCACCTTCTCGTTCTCGTACTCTTAAACCACCTGAAAAAAGGGAGAAAACTACTAAAGTGGAGTGCTTGAATGTTCGTAAACTAATCTAACAGCACCAAATGCAACTACTCCTGCGAAAAATTAATACAAATTATGAAAGATATACTCTCTACTGCTTAAAAAATTCACATTAACTACAACCAAGATTACAGACTTATTATGTTATTTTACATCAGTCCTGCTGTATGTATAAAAAATCACATAATATGATGTGAACTCTAAGAGCATTATGTTGCCAAGGGACATGAAAATCACAAAATAATGACAATTTACAGTTTTTTAGACTGAACAAAAATACTTCATCCATCTATGCAAAACAATTTTTATAATCAACACTCACTTCAAGAAAAGGAGCAAGCAATGATCGATTAACCTCTAGCTAACTCTTTTTTTATATGACCTCTAGCTTTTTTTTAAAGCACTTTAGTGTATATGTCCTCAGGCAGCTAATTTCCCAAAAACATAGTGCCACGCAATGAAAGCATACACACAACATATACCTATGTAGAGAAAATTTAGGAAGTATTTGGTGATTTGCATAAAAAAACCAACTCAAGAATCACAACAAATTAACCTTATTCTAAAACCACTAACATATCACATTTGAGATCCACTTCACATAAAAACTAAAAAATTTGGCAGGCCAAAACTACGACAACATATAAATTCTTCAAAACACTTGATATGCACCTTTTTTTTAGATTCTCGGAGTTGGTTCATTTCTCCTCTTTGGGTGGTGCAAACTGCCTGCTGAGCCGGGACTTTGCTCAGGGATCCATGGCTGGTTTTCGTGGTGCAAACTACGAAGACTCTCTTCCACTGAATCCCAAGTGCTAATTTTGCCTACATATAAACTTATAAGTAGAAGTTCTAAGATGAATAAACACATATAAACTTATAAACACATATAAACTTATCATTTTGCCTACAAATGGTATATGGAATAACAAACAATGTTACATAATACTATAAATTTAAGCTTCCAGTTATTAACATGTAGTATGGCTGCTGGTGTACAAACATTGTGCATAAGCACGTAGCACACAAAACAGCATTGTTATGTTACATCAAAGGTAAAACAAATCAAAACCATATATTTGCAAGTGAGATAAAAAACTGCATGCAACCACAGGATTATACTTTAGGCTATAAGAGGCTTCTAGAAAAACATCGGAGTATTACATACCCCCTATTTCATTAGCATAAGAAACTGATGCAAATTAAATAAGAAAGGTATACTTGAGTATCAACAATATGAACATGGGCAGCGCATTATTATTCCTTAACCATTTTTCTAAAATTCCCCACATTGACCTTAGTTTTACAACCTTTGTATATTAAATCTTACAAAAATCCAGAGGACACTAAGTCTGCAACTTCTTTGTAATTGTGGTCCCTTGTGTGGTCAGTTTCCTCTGAACCCTCCATTTTCCAAACCTGTTATCACCATAAGCTCATATAGTGATTCAAGTAAAATACATATTTGAGTTGGAGGAATTGATGCTCTCAATCAGAGTCAAGTCAAACTTAGCTTTCACTTTAAGTTTTTGGAAGGTGTAAATTATGTTGAAATAGACTTTGAGGAGCATGTACTAAGAATTACTCCATATTTATTAACCTTTATATAATTGGTCATACAACTCTTATACAATGTTTAAGAATCTAATTCTAAATAGCTACATATATACTCATAATTGCAATATTTCTTTCTCTATGGCTCTTCCAATGGTTACACCTTAAGGGAGCTGCTTAAGAGCTCACGGGTGAGGAAATTCTAACGGGATTTCGACACTCCTGTGCAACATATAATTTGCCAAAGGTATAGTTTGTTCGTTTACTTTTTAATCATTCATTCTTAGCCACTTACCTGAACCTGCATGAAATGTTAAGGGACCTCAAAAGTAATATGCAAATATATGGATTGTATGGTGTATTAAGATTTTTTTATAAGTGGAGTTTTTAAATATAAAGTAACTCAAACCAAAACAATTTCTAGTGCTTTAAATATCAAAACAAATTAAAGGGAGAAAATATATTAAAATTCATATATTTAAAATTTCAAATATATTCTTCTTATTGTGCATCTTTAATATTAAGAAAGAATATTTATAATGTATACACAATAAAATTATCTCCTGTAGTGTAAACGGTCGAATTGGAAAAATAGTCTAAAGTTTATTTGAAATACTACTTCAAATAAGTGCAAAATATTCTCAATCTTGTCCATAACTCTAGGCACACAATACTTATACGAAAAGCGTCTAAGAAAAAAGATCTTGAATGCCAGTCAAACGTTGGGCAAACATAGCATGGTGATAAGGTAATTATTAAGCAAAATGAAACTGGATACTGTAGTTTGTAGCATACAGCATAAAAGGATAAAAGGCATTAGAGAATACAACAACAAAAAGAGACGCACTAAAATCTCCCGGTGTAGTAAAAAGGATACATTTAAAATAATGGTATATTTAAACTAAGGGTAAAAAAGAACCTGAACATTTCTTACTATTGTAGAGGCCATCCGAACCTGCAAGAAGAGAAAATACACAGTTGGAAACATTAAGCTTCTTTGAGAAAATAAATTTTCAAATGAAGAAGGAAAAAAACCTAAAGAGAATATCAATAGACTGAAAAATAAGAAAGACAGGACCTTTAGGTGCTGGCCAAAACACCAAAAGGTTTGGGTGCATGCACAGAGCACATTCCTTAAAAAATAAGAAAATGATGAAGAAAATGAAACATATGAAAATACACTTTTAACCTTTTAATTTTAAGATACATTAGGGCTTTAACTCTAAGTTATTAAACTAAACTACGCTATCACCGCGGCTTAATTGTTTAAACTATGTTACACTACTTTATGCTATGATATTAAACCATGATATTGATAGGTCTATCTTTAAAATTTAAAAGATTACTATTATGATCCAGAAGAAATTCAAAATGTAAAGACTACTAACCTGATTAGGTACTTATAGCCATCTTATGACTTTAAAAAGAATTCATAAATAAATTTGGAAAAAGACACTGGAAAACGAAGTTTAAATCTTTATAAATGAAGAAGCACTGGCAAAAGAAAATAATTATTTAATTTAATTACTATTTCGTTTCGTTGATGCTTTGGACTTGCATCTCCAAGAGTTCTATCTTCTTTTTCGGACCAAATTGAAGACAACACCCGGATTATATTTTCTGCAGCCAAAGAATCCATGACATTCATTAAACATTATTTCTAGAACATAAACCAAAATGGACATTACAACACATGGCACCGAGAGAATGAATTTTACACCAATATTGAAATAAGTTGAATTGAAAACAACTCTAATTATAAAACATTATTCGAAACATGAAGATTAAATAGGGATGGAGGGAGTATTTTTGTACCCATACATATCATGTGTCTTAGAAAATTGAGAATAAGCATTAGATAAAATACTAAAAAAATTAAATTATGGATATATATTTGAATTTTAAGTGTCCAATTATCAAACCATTATCGGGTAATCTTCTTCCATTAAAGCATACATATATGCCAAATTGTGAAAGAGAAATAGACGATTCAAATTGTGAAAGAGAAATCATCTCAGCTTTCAACGATTCAAACAAAGGAAACCACAAATACACGAAATAGGTATGGAATTCGAGAGCCCAAAACCTGAATACACAAAGTTATGAATTGAATAAGAATTGCATATGAATCTGGGAAACAAACCTGAAACTCAAATTGACGCCGAAGAATATGTGGATCTTGACGTTGTAGATTTCAGCATTGACGCCAAGATTCCTATATATAATGGGTAACTGGTCTGGTACCGGACGTGTCAACTAATGAGGGTGGAGGTAAATAACATATCAAAATTTGGATTGAAAAAGGATTTGATACCCGATATAGTCTCTGTGCCATCAACTTTCTTTTGGACTCGATTTGGTCATCAAACATGCAATTTTATGTTTATTGCACATTGCACTCTAATTATGTTCCATATTAAATTTGAGGAATAGTGTAGAAAGGAGGGATTAAATGGGTAATTAATTAAATATTGAAAAAGCTAACCCAAAACTCGTGGGGTTGCAGGGTGAGGCTAAAAGTGCACAGCTGATTGGGCAATCATAGCAAACAACCCGGCCTTTATCATGCTGAGGAAGATTGAAGCTGCCAGAGAAATTGCTAGCACCATATCAAATTCATTTAAAAGAGTGTACCTGAGCTGACAACCAAAAATCATGACAATGCTATGAACCAAATAAAACTGCACATCAAATATTCAAAAAAGTTTGATAAGACGATAATTTGGAGAAACCATTAATACTTTGTATCGTTTAACCTTTCACATTAAGCCTGCAACATCAATCAAACATTTGGTTTTTCGTGGGCAAATTTGACAAAGTAATATGCTTATCTCTTCATCCATTATTGGATAAAATGGAGATTTAAATCTTGATGATTTGCATGGACAGATGAGAAATTAAAACTTAAAAAATTCAGCCAATAACCTTGATGGAGAAGAGAATTGAGTTTCAAACATGGTGGGTCATTGCGTACAGGTCGTCTTCTCCAATCGTCTGGATCTGTCTAGGGTTTTTAGAACTTTGGTTGTTAGGATTCACATAGGAGTATGTAAGGGTAAATGTATTTGGAAACGAACATATATAATTCTTGAAGCCACAAAAACTTCTGATCGCAATTAGAGATTCACGTAATCTTCATCAATATAATTTCATTAAATTTTATTATCAAATACAGAGTAATTAGTAAAGGAGACGAATAATTCGACAAAAAATTAAGAGATTCAAAGTAATCAGGTCTCCTATGTTTCTAGTACAGCGGAGTATATAACAAAACAAAACAATTCTATTATATTGTTGAGTACAAATACAAAGTAAAATTTTGAATGAATAAACACAAAGTAATTTTCCTTGGAAAATTTGTAATGCACAAAAATAGAGTAATTTGACCTCCTATGTTTCTTCTACAGCAGAGTACATAAGATAGCGATACAATTTTATCAAATCTTATATCAATTTAGTCAATTTTATTGAATAGAAGAAGGGAACTTACAGTAGACATGATCAAAATTGGAAATTTCGAGATCTTTCACACGGAGGAGAAATTTCACCACCAGCGAAGAAGGATAGTCCGGATCTGACCAACTAAGAATGGCAATTTTGATATACCCAAAGAAGGAGGAAGATAGAAGATGAAGATTACCATGCCATCCTGGTAATTTCTTAAAGCAAATAAGAGAAACCAAATCGGCTCGATTTCGAGTAGACGTGAAAACGATTTCCAGCCATGGGCGAAAAGATTTCCTTCCATATCTTTGTATTTTCCTTCATTGAAAAACTGTATAGGGAAGAAGATTTTCAGGAAGAAATGGATTCTTTCCTTTTGGGATTGCGCAGGTGAATTTTTTTTGGGAGACGCGTCTGGGAAGCTTTTCAGAATTAACGGAAGGAGAGACACGTGTAGGCTTATTTGTCAGAAAAATAGAACTCTAAAACTGCCACGTGTCAAAGTTTTAGACTATCAACTTTCAAATATTATATTAAAGGATTGCATGCTACAAATATTTGTAGCGTATTCATGTTGCGGTAAATTTTAATCGTACTACTCAACCTTAGCTACAAATTAAAAGATCATACATGTTGTAGTGATTCTAGACGTACGTCTATGAAGAGGGAGTTTAACATTGCGGTGGATTTCTTGATCGAAAATTAGAAGTCATAATGGAGATCAAAAACAAATAATCCCATCTTTGCCAAAAAGCACGTTTTGAGCTTTGTACCATAGACACAAAATTATTTTTAGATGTAGTAAAAGCTCAAAATTTTTATCGATGTGAAGACGCCCTCGAAGTATAATAGACAGATAAAGAAGAGGGGGAAATACGTATAAGAAAAGTTTTTTAAAATCACAATAATAATATTTCGTAATAGGGTATTCCAGCCAATAATGCAAGGCATTAAGGGTCTATTTGGTGAGAGAAACTCGTTGTAAAATTTATAAGAAATTATATAAATTTAAAAATAAAAATTTATAGGGAAATTTACACAAATAGAACTTAAACATATCATTTTTCCTTAAATAAGACCAGTTCTATCTACTTTAACATTTGGAAATGGGAAGTTCTAAAATGCCATGCCTTTGAGAAAAATAATATATTACACAATTTAAGTAAAATAAGATATTATTAAATACAATTTGAATAGTCATTGAAATAAGTGAAATTTGCACTAAATAGTAGTAAAACATATGTCATTTTCTAATGTAGGCATTAAATTTTTTAATTTCCTAAATAGTACTTGAATAATGTCTAGTAGCGAGAACAATGTCCATTGATGGTGGACATTTAGTTTGAACAATGTCGAGTGACGGTGAACAATTATATGAAAAATAAACAACAATGAACAATGACCAAAAGCACTACATTGAGAAATAAAAACATATGATACTATACTGAGAAAGTCACTATGTTTTAGTACTATTTAGGTAAATTTACTTTGAAATAATTAGTCACTATTAAACACTTAATGCTAATGACCATATTCGTAGAGTCATTCATATAATACGTCATTATTCAACATTTGTTACTAGAGAGGGCATATATGGCAGATCATGTAGAATGATGTGACATAAAGAGAATAAAACATACTTGGTCTTATTCAGAAAAAACATACTCCCTCCGTCCCAAAAAGATTTACATGTTTCAAAAAAATTACGTCCCACAATCCCTTACCCATTTATATTAAAAAACCACTTTTACCCCTTACTTTTTCAAACCCTACCTATCACATCATACCTTTTTCCTAATAATCTACACATCACATCTTACTTTACCCATCACATCAAAGGTATTTTTGGAAAGTCAACACAAAATTATCACTCCCTTAATTTCAACTTTAGTCAAAATGGGTAACACTTTATGGGACGGAGGGAGTATTATTTTAGTCTATATAAATTAAAATTTTTCAAAATTAAAGTGTTTGGTGATATAGAGAGTCTCATATGGTTGTTAGCCATGCATAATTTGTGTGATCTTCCGCAAAATGTCATAGCAAAGCTCCCAACCATAATTAATCAGAGGCTTTCGTTTATTCATCCATATTTTTACTCAATTAGTTAATTAATTAAATCCCAATCAATCAAACCTGCAAGCTAAGTAGCCATGCATCATTATCTATCTAGTCAATTAACTAAACTTCGTACGTACCGTGTAATAATAATAATTATAATATGATGGCAATGACAAAGAGAGCCCGCCGCCGGACACGGCCGAGCGCCACCGTCAACATTGTTTCAGCGGCGGCGGTGTTCATAATAAGGATCGTGGCGCCGGGTACCATTATGTGCCATGCATCCATATTGTTGTCGGAATGTCGAAAAGGTTGCATGCCCACATGCCTGCATGTAAGCGGCGCCACGGTTGAGGCTTGTCAGCCCGCCTGCGAATCTTACTGCAGACAAGTTTCCGGCAGACACCTCCCGGCGACCGTTGCCGCCGCAGCAACATCTTCAAACGGCGTACCATATGGCTAATTTACTTGAGTATATATATATGTGTATGTCACAATTAATAATGCATGCACTTACAATGCGTACATTAGTTACATAGATTAATTTTAGAATTATGCGATTGTTCTTAGATTAAATTTTAGAATTAGATCAGATATATATATATATATATATATATATATATATATATATATATATATATATCCATCCCTGCTATCACGCAGGGATGGAGAGAGGGCGGTGTTCCCGTCGATCAAGCCTCCCGGTGTCCCACGTGTGCTCCAGCTCAACATCACGATGTTATCCGATCCCTGTGCTCCACACCGCGCGGCCTTGTGAATTATGACTTTGAAAATAAAATCCTTTAGGTCTCGTATGTAAGTATCCCAATGAAGGGGATTAAGCGGCATGTATAGTACGTAGCGCGGCTTGTTGATCAAAAGGTTGAATGCCCACTCCGGACGCTCCCACACCCCGGCCCGACAAGATAGGGATCGGAGAGTAAATTAAATCATGATATAATCTTAATCTATCTAATTCTTAGAGAGGTCACCTATAATTTACTCCCTCCGTTCTTAAAAACTCTTCCTCTTTCATTTTTTTTACTTCCAACAAAACACTTCCACTTTCTATTAAAAAACCATTTTTACCCTTACTTTTTCATACCCTACCTATCACATCATACTTTTTCTCTAATACTCAATCCATCACATCTTACTTTTACCCATCACATCAAGGGCAAAATTGGAAGTCAACTACAATTTAACACTTCCTTATTTTTACACAAAGTCAAAATAGGAACACTTTTAAAAAATGGAGGGAGTAATTAGTACAATGGTATTGATAAATTGGGTTAACATAAAGCATGATTGTTTGGTAGAGAAATTGAAGTAACCAAGAGAGTATATGTTATTGATTTTCTATTGATTTTCTAGTAAAAAAATCGGTATATAAGCTCTTGAGTTGAACTAACTAATCGATTGGATTCAATCTTTTAATGTGGTTCAACCCAAGTGTCTTATTGCCCAATCTAATTATCCAGACTCAATCCTAAATTTATCAGCTATTTAGCACCTAAGCTATGACCATTATTCACTTTGTTCTTGAAAATTTTAAATGAGAGTTTGATAGAAGTATTGTACAATATTAACGTAAAGTCTATACATTGAGTTTCCTTAAGAGAAAAATACATAACAAAGACTAAAATATGTTCTATGGTATATATCAAAATAAGTCTTTAAAGGTTTTTATACTGAAATAAGACTTACAATGTCAAAAAATGTGAAAAATACTATGAGAAACTAATACACAATGCTAAATTAGGAAGATTTCACAAGCTTACACTTCTAACTAGGGGATAAACAAATGAGATCTTAATTTTTTTGAATACTAAGTCTGAACTTTAGGTTGAAGTTGGTTCCTTGACGGAATATGTGAAAAGAAAAAAAAAGAGGTCCTTAAGAGAAAAGAGCAATATGAGGTAGAGAAAGGTGACAAGAAAGAAAATATTTTTTCCTCATTAGTTTTTTTGTGATGAGAAAATTAAAATGAGGGGACGAACAATTATATTGTCGTTTTAAAAGCTGATTCAATTTTATTTTCAAAAAATAAATTTCTAGTCAATCTCCATGTAAATGAAAATAATGTTCACGCACAAGTTAGGACGATGCGCCCATGCCACAATCTAGCTGGCATGGGCGTGGAGTTTCAATAAAATTCAGGCTCGTCTGAAAGATCCATATATGTCAGATGCAATGTAAATCAGAACAAGGCCGGCGTTGAGCGACAACTTCCAACCTCGGTGCCGCCTAAAAGTCCCGAACGTGCATTTGGGACTCACGCGGCACCGGGTTTGTTAGTCGTCTGCTAGTTTATATATAGCAACCATAGTTTTAAAAACCGGACTAAACCGGCCGGTTCGGACCGTGAACCGGCGAACCAGTGGTCCAACCGGTCCGGTCCGGCCCATTGGACCGTAATGCGCTTCGAACCGGTCCGAACCGGTGTGAACCGGTAAGAACCGGCCGGTCGGACCTGTCCGACCAGTGTTTTTTTTTTTTTTTTGCAATTTTTTTGCAAAACTTCACTCCATGGAGGTTTGAACCCAAGACCTTTTAGCTATTTGGTTAAGTTCTTAACCATCCAACTAATGTTGTTTGTTTTTTCAAATTCATATAATTTTTTCTAATATTTCATAATTAATAAAAAGATTGTATAAAAATTACTTTTAAATTTTAAAAATATACTCCCTCGTCTCATTTTAAATTGCATGTTTGCCTTTTTTCTCCGTCCCAAAATAAGTTGCCTGTTAGTTGTTTTCGTAAACTTTTAAAAATAAAATACCTAAACTACCCCTAAAATAAGTCACTCTTCTTCACATTATCTTCTAATTTATCATCACCCCTCCTAAAAAATAATGTCAATTTTGGAAAATCAACTCTATTTTTTATTTTCCTTAAATACGCCCAAAAGTCAAAATAGGCGATTTAAATTGGGACGGAGGGAGTAATAAGTAGTATTATATGCTATGAGTCAAACACAAAATCATTGATATGTTTTTAATAAAATTTTAATATTATTTTTAACATGTAAATTTTATATTTTAATTTAGTAAAATAACTCAAGTATGTTAATATAATTTTAGTCAAAAAATTACTTTCTTTATGTATTTATATATGAGAATGTGTGTGTGTGTGTGT
>OOIL02004591.1:1427922-1469382 GCA_900332095.2 Cuscuta campestris | reverse complement strand
GCGATTTAAATTGGGACGGAGGGAGTAATAAGTAGTATTATATGCTATGAGTCAAACACAAAATCATTGATATGTTTTTAATAAAATTTTAATATTATTTTTAACATGTAAATTTTATATTTTAATTTAGTAAAATAACTCAAGTATGTTAATATAATTTTAGTCAAAAAATTACTTTCTTTATGTATTTATATATGAGAATGTGTGTGTGTGTGTGTATATATATATATATATATATTTATATTTATATATATTTATATATTTATATTTATATTTATATTTATATAATTTTTAAATATATTTAAACCACCGGTTCGACCAGTTGAACCACTGGTTCGACCAGTGAACCAGTAAACCAGTACCTTGACCGGTTCGGTCCCCGGTCCGGTTCTCAAAACTATGATAGCAACACGTTGGTAAAGCAAACTAGCAAAGTGCGAAAATGAAATTTGTATCTATTTTCCAACGATCACTTGAGCTCCTCCATTATAAATTGGGACTAATTAATTTCTTGCTTGAGGGGCATCCACTATCATCCTATTTCTATATACTCCCTTCGTTCTCAAAAAGAGTTCCTATTTTGAAAAAGTGGAAAAATAATGAAGTGTTAAATTGTAGTTGACTTCCAATTTTGCCTTTGATGTGATGGGTAAAAGTAAGATGTGATGAGTAGATTATTAGAAAAAAAGTATGATGTGATAGGTAGGGTATGAAAAAGTAAGGGTAAAAGTGGTTTTTTAATAGAAAGTGGAAGTGTTTTGTTGGAAGTGAAAAAAAATGAAAGAGAAAGTGTTTTTGAGAACGGAGGGAGTATAATACATTGTATTATGTTGTCTTTACTTGTTTTCATTATGTATTGAGGCTAAGGATGATGCCATTATGACTCTTGTTAGATTATGAGTTTGGTTCAAAAATATTACTCCCTCCCTCCCAGAAAATACTTTCCATTTTGATTTTTTTGGTCAAACAATGACACGTTATGACTTTTTTCGGTCAAACAGTGACATGCTTTGACTATAACTATATTAGGCTTTTGTACGCTTGTAAAATATCCCCGATTATTGGATTTCCTGGTCCAATATCTCTCTTGGACTAGTAAGACGAGTTGGACTCTACACGTTCTCCTAATCCAATCCCTCTTTTGGACCATTATAATGGGTTGGCCCAACTAATATTACTTTGGGTCAGAGGAAGGCACTCTCTTTATAGCTTGGCTTTTCTTTTATTTTTAAATTGATATATCGATTTCAATTCATTACCATAAAAATATTATACTTTAGTATCTAAAAGCTAATAAAATATTTATATATGGAGTAGAACACACAGAGTACCATATATATCATTAGAAAACTAAAATAAATAGAAAATTACATTATTTAAATAAAAATACTTGCAATGTTTCATAATTATCTTTTCACTTTCTTTTATAAATTGTACTAAAACATTCTTCTACTTTCCTTTAAAGAAAATAATTGTATGACCCATATTTTTTTCTTTTTCTTCTACCAAAACCATAACAACACTTACTCCGTAATATACTTTACTAAAAAGGAAAAATTACTCAAAATAATCCCAACTTTACCCGGTTTTTCAAAAATAATCCCACCTTTCACTGTGATGCATAATAATCCCAACTTTACCGAAATTTGCCAATTTTGGGTCGCCGTTAAGTTTCTAACGGAGGGTTAACGGAAATGCCCGTTTTAGGAAACAAAATGAAAGTTGGGATTATTTTTGATGAATTTTCATTTTTTTTATTTTTTTTTAAATTTTTCATTTTAATTTTTTAAATTACTTTCTACCTCCATCATCATTTCTTTTTCCTTTTTTAAAGATTAGTCTTAGTTTAAAAAATAAAAATAATAGATATAAAAAATGAAAAAATGAGAAATGTAACTAAAATGATACAAAAATAATAAAATAAATAAGGTAATCAATGGAAACTAACTTGAAGTTGGTAAAATTAAAGTAAAATAAAAATATACGGGTGGGTTTTAATATTTTACGCATTATACAAATTCATTAACATATCACTTCTTATTTTTTAGAAAAATTATGTACAACAATTCCAACTTTACCGGACGGTTTGTTCTTTTAAAAAAATAAGTAGTGCATTAAGACTCCGTATAGTGAGTAAAATGTTAAAACCCACCACTCCGTATATATTTATTTTATTTCTTATCAGTTTCTGTTGAATTTCTATTGATTACATTATTTATTTGATTAATTTTGTATGATTTTAGTTATTTTTTTTATTTTCATTATTTTTGATATCTATTTTTTTCTAAGGTAAGAATAATCTTTAAAAAAGAAAAAGAAATGGAGGTTGAAAGTAATTTAAAAAATTTAAATAAAAATTTCAAAAAAAATTCAAAAACAAAAATTCATCAAAAATAATCCCAACTTTCATTTTGTTGCCTAAAACGGGCATTTCCGTTAAACCCTCGTTAGAAATTTAACGGCGACCCAAAATTGGCAAATTTCAATAAAGTTGGGATTATTATGCATCACAGTGAAAGGTGGGATTATTTTTGAAAGACCGGGTAAAGTTGGAATTATTTTGGATAATTTTTCCTATTAAAAATTATGCCAAATTAGGAAATTAGGGTCCGAGTATTTAAAGTTTAAGGCTATATATATATATATATACACGAGTCCCTCGCACTAGGTTAAACCAAGTATTTATTGAACCGGTTCAGCTGATCTTATCGATTAATACTACGTAATTACCTTATTCAATTCAATTACTTTTGGGATTCGAAGTCCGATCCTATTCTTAGAACTTACTAAAGGTAAGTTCCCACACTGCCTGGAGTGAATAACTCACAGAAAAGAACACTTTGAATCCCACGCGATTCTCCTCCGCGCCTCTCCGCCAGCCTCCGCGGCGTCGTCACTCCTCCGGTCTCCCAGGGGGGCCTGTAGCACCGGCCCCGGCATCATCGCATGCAGTCCTCATCGTCTTCTTTTACCAAGGTGAATCTATGATTTCGAATCTCGATCGTTTGATTTTCTTAATTTTGTTTGGTTTTTAGATTATTCAATTGATCACGGAGTAGAATTTTGTTTTTATTAAGGTACATTCTGAATTTGATTTTTTAAGATCTCTTTTAGTTTGAGATTGAGTGTTCAGCTTATGTAATTGAGTAAATTTTATAATTGATCGTTTATGACAGAGTATTTCATATCCAGTCTTCTATTATTGATTCTTTTATGAGTAACTTTTCACGGATAAATGGATAATCCTTTTTATGACCTTCATGTTGGTGTTAATTTGAAAGCTGAAAGTATAATTTTATAATGATCATATATCTTTCTTGTCGTCCCCAATATTAGAGGCTGTTGTTGATGTGCCATTTGTTAATTTGAGTCGCTGTCTACTACAACTAGAGTCTACGGTCAGAGTCTCACTTGACAATCATAATCATTATTGTTGTGTTGTCCGTCAAGTTGACATCAAAATACGTTACTAGACATAACGTCAATCAGGGGCGGATCCATTCATATGTAGTTGGGGGCCATTGCCCCGTACTATTTTTTGATTTTAAGTAAAATTTTAATTTTTTTTAGAGTTACATAATTAAGGACCCCAACTTAAAAACATTAGGGACTCTAATTTAAAGTAACAATAGAGACACCAATTGGTATATTAAAGGAATAGATTTTTAAATGAAAAATTTAAAAATGATAAAAATAAAATCTAAAGTGAAACTGTGAGACATAATATATACTGAGTAACAATCAAACTAAGTTATAATGTAGACTGTGTAGTCCACTAGTCCATAAATTTAGTTTGTTGTTTCCTAAACTTTTTTATTTACTATTTAAATACTACATCCATCCCAAGAGTATAATTATAGTTAGATCTCTCGATATTTTTTGTTTAATTGCATCTTTCGTTGATTACTTCCATCATCTCCGATGGAGCCAAAATTTCACCATTTTTTGGCTTTGGGGTGTGATGGAATAAATCAAAATGGATCTCTAAATTGTCTGCGCTTCTTTACTTCTTTAATTAATGAAGTAGCAGTTAGTCAAGCAATGCAACTTTCGACGTCGAGCCGGGGGTCTCTTTGGAAACAGCCTCTCTACTTTCGAGTAGGGGTAAGGTCTGCGTACACACACCCTCCCCAGACCCTACTCTTGTGGGATTTAATTGGGTTGTTGTTGTTGTTGTTGCATCTTTCGTTGATCATCTGATAAAATAAAACGTATTTGTCACATTTTGTTTGTTTTAATTTGAAGAAATTTTTAATATATAATTTTTACTTTTTATTTATACATCAATTTATAGACAAAATAGTTCTAAAAGAGATGGGATTTCGCGCACTTTTCATAGTGAGACGATAGTTTTGGAATACGGAGAGTAATTGTTTGAGATTAAATTCATTATCTGTTCCGGATCCGCCACTGGCGTCAATGTGAAATTACACTTTTATCCTTCAAATTAACACCCACAGAACAGAAGGTCATAAAAAGACTATCCGTGGAAAGATACCAATAAAAGAAACACCATCATTGTAATACTTCCTCTGTTCATTAATTTCTCTCTCGCTTTTCTTTTTGGGCCGTCCAAAAATTTCTTTCCCGTTTCCTATTTTAGCAAAAAACTTTTAAGGGATATACCATTATACCCTCACTTTTTATCAACACTATTCACTTTATTCCATCACATCAATGACAACACATGAAAAGTCTTTACACTTTTTAAACTTATCTTTCCGTGCCAAGTCAAACCGGGAAAGGAATTTTTGGACGGAGGGAGTATTTGTTAATATATGACTAAATATGAAAAAACCTATATTATAAAAGACCAATTATAGAATTCACTCTATGAAATATAATGATCAACACAATTCTTTCACAAAGGTTCCCATGACATTGCCCGACAATGTCATGGGAACCTTGCAGTTCTTTTGACACCAAAGTGCAAAGTTTTATTTTCGGACATTGGTGGTTTGGAGATCCTGCCCTTTGGACCTTAGGGAGAGGGGGGGTGGGGGTGGGCACCAATGTTCTACAAGATAAGGGATGCCGTGTAAAAACCCAAGGGATGGGTTACGGATGGGGGAGGTGGACAAGGAGTAGGGGGCACAAGAGGGCCTCTAAAACCACCATCTATACTAACATCGATGGATGATTTCAAAAGAACCGTTTCTTAACATATATATTGTTGTAGCTTATAATTTAATTTGATGATTAACTACATTTTGTTAATTTGGCTTGCTCTACGATAATGTTTTTTAAAAGCATCCAAGATTTAGAGAAATTCACTTTTGTTCGAGCCATTCCAATTTGATTCTAGCTTAACCACCGTCATTAAATCAACCATTGTATACAATGGGAGTTTTTTCATATATGTATTATGTAATGTAGGTTTATTAGTGGTTATCAATTTATTGTATCGGGTTATCACACTCTATAGACCTCAATGTGGTATCGATTGTACCAAGCTATTTATTGTTGTTGTTGGTTATCAATTTAGTTTACCACCCTCTTCAAATAAGCTATTGTATATAGTGGGAGTTATTGTTTTGTCATTTTAGTAAGCATATATACTATTACTCCGTGTTGTTTTTTAGTATCTTATAGACGGATGTATTGTCCCCTTTTTTCAGAACAAACCCCATGGGTTCAATTTCTAGGATCCGCCATTGGACATTGACTCAAATAAAACAAGAAAACATACTAGCACAGCTACACAAGAAGAAAAAGGTTAAACAAAACCAAAGAAAGGTTTCCAATCTATATGCAACCACACTATCCCTATCTACCTCCTAGAACACGTGACACGAAAAATTCCAACCACCGTACAACTTTAATCATGCACCTTCAATCTCTTGTATCTAAGGTCATGTCCTTGGCCAAGTGTAGAACTTTGTGTCTCCTCTAATCACCTAACTCTTAATCTCCTTAGGCCTACCTTTCCTTAAAATATTTATCCTCAATTGACTTATCTTATCCTCTTCCTTTTCACATACCTCAATTCACAATTTGAGTTGCACATTCTCGTCACACATGGCCCCGCATACTTGTCTCCACTTTGTCCATCCCACTTTGATACAACAAGTATCACCATCGATCTCCCCATCACCTTGAGTGATTAATTCAAGGTACCAAAACGTACCCCATATACGAATGGGTTGCAAAGCAATCTTCACGTCCACTTCCAATTTATGTGGTGTGCCACTGGATTTGCACTCTACATACTCAATCTTTGTCTTGCTTTGTTTGAAAACTATATAGTCCAAGGTATACCTCAGTTACTATCATCGATCCCCTCATGCATCTTGTCAATTAACACAATACAACAAAAAGCCAGTAAAATCCCACAAAAGTAGGTAGGAGGGTGTGTACGTAGACATTATCCTAACTCGAGAGTAAAAAGACTATTTTCAAGAGACCTCCAACTCGAGTAACATAGAAAGAACATAGCATAGAGAAACAAGCCAACGACAAACTAAGGGTAAAGAAAAGTTCAAAGAAACACCAAGCCTAGCAAGCAAACAAGGTCACAAGCAAAAACTACCACCAAGGCCCAAGCGACTACCCAAGTATCCTAATCCTAGATTTCTAGGTGCTCTTATCTTAGGTTATATCCTCAAAAACGGATAGAAATCTGAAGTCATGTCTAATAACCTCATTCCAATTCTTCCTAGGTCAACTACCCCTTCCCCACTCCCGTAAGCTTCTCGCAATTTTCCATTGGGGCCTCATTGCTTCACCGCTTCACGAGCCCAAACAACCTTAACCTAGCTTCCCGCAACTTATCCTCTACAGAGGTGAGGCGCCATACCTATCTGTCCCCTGATTCTGAATCTTATCCAACGTAGTCTGCTTACACATTCGCTGCAGCATTGCATCCTAGCCAGTCACATGTAATTAACACAATAGTATTTGCAAAAAACATGCCTCATGGTACCCTAGGATGTATCTTGGCTGCTCATTCACCACCAAGGAGAAAAAAATAATAATTAAGAGTAGACCCTTAATGTAGCCCCATCCCAACCACAATGTAATATGAGTCGCCACTCACAGTTTTCACCCTTGTTTCTATCCTCCGTGTGCTTAATTGCCTTAATATAATGGTTAGGTTTTACTTATAAATTTAGTGTTGGTATAGTGCTGGTATGACATATTTGCTTTGGTTAAATTGTCATTTGTGTTTGATTTGTGATTACATTTGTGCTAATTTTTTGTTTTTAATTTGTATAATTTATGTTTGAATGTTTTTTGTTAATATATGAGTGTATGTGTATGTATTATGCAAAGAGTAAATTCCATAATTGGTCCTTATTACAACAGGGTTTCCATATTTAGTCCTCTTTTATCAAGTATTACTCTCGTAGTCCTTTTATGGGTGCCTTTCCACAAATGGTCTTTTTTTAATCTTTTGCCATATTAGTATTAATTTAAAGACTAAAAGTATAATTTAACATCAACCTTATGTTCTGTGACGTATTCTGATATTGGTTAGACGAATAACACAAATATAATGACTATGATTTTGAGCTAGGATTCCGACGAAAGACCTGTAGACTATGGTTGTAGTAGAAAGCGACTGTAATTCAGAAACGATGCATTGAGAGCAGCCTTAGGAATTGTGTATGACAAGAAAGATATATTATCATTATGAAATTACACTTTTAGCACTCAAATTAACACCAATATGCTAGAAGATAAAAAAAGACTATTTGTAGAAAGATACCCATAAAAGAAGGACCACCGAGGTAATATTTGATAATAGAGGACTAAATAAGGAAACCCCCCTGTTATAAAGGACCAATTATGGACTTTACTCTTATGTAAAACTCTTAAGAACATATTTTACCAAGCTCAAATTTTGTTTTCTTGTTTTCTATTTTCTATTTTCTATGATGTTTTTGTAAGGGCTGGTGTTCTAAATTGTCTTATTTGTTCTTTTATAGGAAAAATCTCAATAGTGACAAAGAGTGTGGTGATGATTAAATTATAATTGTCAAATTGAACAAATTGTTTTTGTAATTAAGTCATTCCAAAAGAAGTACTTGTGTAGTTGCATTTTCTGTTAGAATGAGGTTATTTAACTCTTTTACTCAATCATTGGCAGGTGAATCATAGACATATATCGTCTAAAGTTCATACGTATAGTTGTTATTTTTGTGTTATGTGGCATTGTGTCAATGCAATAAATACACAACAACCATTGTCAGCGCCATGCGCTGTAGTTTGAAGTGCATTATTTTTTTATTGTTTTTAAGACCTTGATGCGTCATGGATTGTGTGTCTGTGTTATTACTTTGGGTTGCTCGTAGTTTATATGAGGTGAAGGGATTCGTTGTTTTCCTAGCATTTTCCTTATATTTTATATAAACAATCATGTGGTACGTGCTCATAGCAAAATAGCAAAAAAAAAAGGATTTATCATTATTATTTACTAATATCAAAAATCTTATTATTTAACTAGATAATTTGGAAAGAGTTATAGCTGAGAAACTATTCCATAGTTCAATACTCTATCTGTCCTAGAGTATTTGTTGAGTTTGACTTTTTTAAGTCATACTCCCTCCGTCCCGCTATATTCGTCCACTTTTGACTTTTGGAACTGTTCATCTAAGCACTTTGACTCATCAAATTCTCTCAATGTGTAAGCCTAAATATAGTCATGCGTGATCTTGTTTGATTTGTCTTAACATATAGATTATTAATATATAATTTCTATAATTTTTTAATATACAAATTTCAAGATAAAATAGATTAAAGAAGTATATTGGATGGTGTGCAAAAATGAAAGTGGACAAATATAGTGGGACGGAGGAAGTATTAGATTAACATTAATTATCAATTACATTAGATTTGTTTTACATATTAAACCAATAAAATAAATTTCTAAAAGTATCTCACAAGATAAATCTAATGAAATTATTTTGTACTAATACACCTTACAATTTTTTTTTTAATTTATGATCAAAGTTTGTCCAATTTGACTAAACAAGGCAAACTAGACGAATACAATGAGACGGAGGTAGTAATTGGCTTTTAGATATATGTTTATCCTATTAGCTTTGGAATTCGCTAAGGGTCTATTGGAAACAACCTCTCCACCCCTCATGGGTAAAGGTAGTTACGAGTAGTTTTTTTACATCCTACCCTTCCAAGACTTCACTTGTGGGATTATACTAGGTTTGTTTAAAGTAATGTTGTACGGAGTATTAGATTTGGTGTTAGGTGATTCTCTATTAGATTTAGGAATCATATAAGTTTTGGATTCAGCTTGTACCCCAGTTTGTATAAGGAATTAAGGATGGTCTTATGAATATACAAACTAGAATTTTATAAATGAGAACTTCGGGACCTTTTAATCTTAGTAAACACAACCCTAGCCAAGGTGGTGGCTCTTTTCCACTAGAACCAACAAGTAATTTCAAAGAACATTAGTTTATGAACTAACATATCCAGGGCAAAAGGGGAGGAGGGGGTAAGGGTGCAGTTTCTTGACCAATGGCACATTTCATTTTTATGATATATCCATTTGCTAAAGTTTTGATAGTTATATATCCACTTCGTGTTTCATGTTTTAATATATGCTTCCTTAAATGTTAAAAAAAGTCCATTTCTATTTGGAATGCATATTATGCTTTTTTTATTGGAACCTGTTCTTAAAATACGGTTATCACTTTTACAAAACAAGCTCTAAATTTGGTATTGTTTTTCTTAGGCAATCACTTGGTGTTGATTTGGTTGAGTTAGACAAGTCCAACCTTCCGGAGAAGACCGATGAAGAGATTTTTCAGCTACAAAAGTGATCACTGTCACAAAACCCCACCTAACCCTAAACACCAAAAGGTTGATATTTCTAAATCTCCTGAATATTTTGAAGCAAACTTCGAAGGTGAGCGAAGAAAACTTCGGTCTTGGTCCAATAAAGTCAATCGTGTACCTAACCATATTGACCAAAAGGATGATGATACCTCTAAATCTCCTGAATCTTTTCAAGCCAACTTCGAAGGAAAGCAAAGGAAACTTCGGTCTTGTTCCAATAAAGTCAATAGCGTACCCAACGATATTGACCAAAACGCTGATGCTACCAGTAAATCTCCTGAATCTTCTAAAGCCGACTTCGAAGGCAAGCAAAGGAAACTACGTTCTTTCCCCAATAAAGTCAATAGTGTACCAAACCATATTGACCAAAAGGCTGAAGATACCTCTAAATCTGCTGAACCTTTTAAAGCCAACTTTGAAGGCAAGCAAAGGAAACTTCGGTCTTGGTCCAATAAAGTCAACACTGTTCCCACAGATGAGCACTCCTCATATGATTGTCGTAAGCAAGTTTTGGACGTTCTACAAAATTTCAAAGACATGTATAACAAACTTTTGGATGAATCCAAAGCAGATCCAAATGGAGGCATATATGCAAAAAGAGGTGTGCCCATGAGAGTTGCATCTCTCCTTCAGAGACAACAAAAATGGATACAAGACAAACCAACCTTTGGAAGTATCCCCGGAGTTGATATTGGCGATACTTTTCAATTTAGGGCAGAACTTATAATTGTGGGACTCCATTTACAATATCTAGCTTGCATAGATTATATAGATTTGAATGGAGAATTCCATGCGACAAGCATTGTGGATTCAGGTCATTCCGAATTTAGCAAGATTAGATCCCTTGACACACTTATTTATGTTTGTCGCGCTTCACATTCTTCTATGAAAAAGGTAGAAGACCAAAAGCTCGAGAAGGATCAACATGCCTTAAAGAACTCCAAGGATGCAAAGCTTCCTATAAGAGTCACATGTCTTCGAAAAACTCTTGGCATGGATGGCCAAGGATACACTTATGTAGGGTTGTACATTGTGAACAACTATAAGCAAGAAAGAAACCAAAGGGGAAAATTAGAGTTCAAGTTTGAACTGTGTAGACTTCCTGGGCAGCAAAACCTTGCTCTCCCGGTGGCTTGGGACTGGGAGGTAGTAGAGCCGACTCAAGGAGACCGTGACACTCACAATGTAGTTGTGGTAGACGATGTATCACAAGGAAAGGAGAAATTTCCCATTCCGGTAATGAACAGTATTGATGCTGAAAAACCTCCTCCTTTTACTTACATAACTAAAATGATAAAACCTTCTTGGATCAAAAGCTCCTTGCCCAAGGGCTGCAATTGCAAAAATGGATGCTCAAATTCGAAGCAATGTTTTTGCACACGTAGAAATGGTGGTGAGGTTCCATACAACAATGTAGGCGCAATACTTAGAGCTAAGCCGATTGTTTACGAATGTGGTCCATCTTGCAAATGCCCTCCTTCATGCAAGAATAGGGTTAGCCAAAATGGTCTACGATATCATTTTGAGGTTTTCAAAACCAAGTCTAGAGGATGGGGTGTTCGCTCACGTGATCATATTTCTTCAGGGAGTTTTATATGTGAATACATTGGAGAACTTCTAGATGAAAAGCAAGCTGAAAAAAGAATCGACCGTGATGAATATCTCTTTGATATAGGTAACTACGATGTAGGGGAGGACATTGATATAGACGAAATTCAAAGAAATGATAGCGAGGGCTTCACGATTGATGCGGCACTGTTTGGGAATGTGGGGAGATTCTTCAACCATAGTTGTTCTCCTAACCTTTATGCACAAAATATTTTGTTTGATCATGATGACAAGAGAGTCCCTCATTTAGTGCTATTTGCCCAAGAGGATATACCTCCTTTTGAAGAGCTAACTTACGACTATAATTACAAGATAGATCAAGTTCGTGATTCCAATGGAAACCTGAAGAAGAAAGACTGCTACTGTGGTGTTCACGAGTGCACTAGAAGAATGTATTAGAAGGAGATTTCTTTCTCCAAGTTCATGCAGTCATTCTCAATTGGATGCTCAGGCTACAAAGTGGAACATTGTTCTGTTTTTGGCCTCATTTTCATTCTTTCTTTCTTTGACCTATTGTTTGGCTTAAATTCCAGATTTCATCTCAATAATTTATATGGGCTTTGTTATTTACAAAATTATGATTTGGAATTAGCCTCTCTATTTTCGAGTAGGGATAAGGTATGCGTACACACACCCTCTTGTGGGATTCTTCTAGATTGTTGTTGTATGTGTCTTACTGTCTTTAGATGGTTTGTCTCCTTGCTTTGTCAATTTGTGATTTTGATTCTCATTTCCAGTTATTCACCACTGTTAGAAACTCTAGTTTTTTGTGCAAGTTCTTAATCTTTTAAACACAGAATTAGTGAACTAAACACCAAGGCAGGTTCTTGATCTTTTAAACAGAACTAGTGAACTAAACACTAGGGGAAAAGGTTGGTACCTAATTGAGAATAGGCATCAAACTTGTAACACAAACTATACACGATCAATCTCAATGATTTGTCCTGTGGTTCAACTTGTGAACCAGTGCATGGCTGAGTCAATGAATGGTCCTAGTTTTAAAACATTGGCTCTAGAGAACTAATTTCCTAAACTTTTCTGCATAAATAGTGGGATATATTTTACTATATATGCGCATTGGTATACTCCGTAGATATATTGTTCCAATAAGCCATTAAGTTTGTCTCTAAATGCAAGTAACTTGCTACATTACATAAGATGAAATTGATAAATTCAAATTAGTCTCATCACAGTAATTTATTTGTTGATTTCATAATTACATCATGAATTTATATTTTTGTATCTACAGGAGGTAGTCCTAGATGTTTGTTTCCTTTTCCATTTGCATATACGTATGTATGCATATGTATATCTTTATTCTGATCTCTTTTTAAGAGGCCATGTGTTGGTGAAGCAGATATGGAGTTTAGACCCTAAGATGTACTTGATATTTATATCATGGTAGAAATGCAATAGTAATAATAATAGTAATAATAATAATAAAGTAATGATAAATCAATAATGGTTTGTTTTGGATTGAGGGAAATTAGATGAAGAGGGTTGTAATGGAGGGGGTTCACTCATCTTTTCTGTTATTAACTAGAGATTAAGTCCTCCATAGTTGCAGCAGAGGGTTACAGACATTTTTTACATAAGAATATCACAGTATTTGCTAGGCAGTTTTCAAAGAAATCTTCAGAAGTCACAATTTCAATTGAGAGGATATATATTAAAGCATAGTGTTCTTGTTTTACCATTTTAATGTTATTGTTTTGTGTAATGCCTGTAGAAATTTTTTTAGAGAACAAGTGCTGTTTTAGGTTTTTATGGCTTCATCACTGGAATACGAACCGGATGTGTGACAATTTAGTCATTGAGATTTTGAGTAGCTTCTTGTGGAAGGTTTGGATTGCTGGAATACGAAGTTTCACTAAAGTTTCAAATAAACTTTTAATTCAACTTAGATTATGCTTGCACATTTGCTATATATAAGTGTGTTGTTGCCTTGTTGGTAGCTGGTACATATTTTGTAAACCAATTTATTTCATTGGAATGCTGCATAAAAATGTATATTAACATTAGCATAACGTACACTAGACGAATAAATATTACAAATATTTCACTTTAGACACTTTCATCTGCACCTAGTGCTCACGTACATTTGAAAAGAGGATTCTAAAAGAGCTATAGTTTAGTTGTCGCTAAGCATATCTTCCTATAAAAGGACATGATTTACCATGTTCGGATCACCCGAATACTAATTGTGCTCACGGTGAAACAATAATGATGCCAGCAGTTCGTTTGAAAGCTTGTTGATCTATTGTAACACTGTTAAACTGCTGGACTGCAGGAATCTTTCTAATTGCAGTTCACAACTGCCTTTGTAAAGCACATCTTTCCAGCTGATCTAAGAACACTTTCTGGTGAGATTCATATGTTATACGTTCTTACATATCGTTTCCAGCTGTCCTACAAATTTTGCCCAATTCCATACATAAATCCTAATATATTATTATGGTAACAGAAAATTTCAATTTATGTGTGTACATCATATTCTTTGGCTCTCCACATTCCAGGAATTTAGGCTGGCCATAAAAAGAATCACCAAAATAAAAGTAGTAACTAATGGTGCTTAGTGCTTACATGTTACCATCACAAAACAAACACAACACAGTTTCTTTAGCCTGTGATCAGACCCATATTTGATAGTCCTTTCTTATCTTGGGTCTGGCTTAATTTTAATCTTTCTGAATCTGACCCTGAATACAGAATTTTGGGTATTATCCATTAAAAAAATGGGTTGGAGTTTCACCCAAATGATGCCCAACCCTAAGTCCCTAACCCTTAATCTTAATCTTTCTGAAGGTGGCCCTGAATACAAATTTTTGGGTATTACCCATAAAAAAATCAAGTCGGAGTTTCACCCAAATGATTCCCGCCCCTAACTATATTAGTCTTCCAGTTATATGAACGAGTTGTGTGATGGATTTGGCTTTCATGCCATGATTGTATTAGTATAGCTTTTGTTTGTTGAAAAAAAACACTATTTTTGGTCATCTACTTGTAGGATTGCGATGTGTGATGGATTTGTCTTTTATACCACGATTCTATGAGCTGTTTGGTAACCTCTCCTTGTTCATCTCTCTTTTTCTTATCTTCTCTTTTTTTATAACAAATCGCATCTCCATACCAGAAGAGTTAACTTAAAATCCCTGATGTTACATGTACGTGGTATGTGGCCAGCAGGCCAACTGCATGATTAGTTTTTTGTTGGATTATATATTTAGAATGGAATAACATGATTTCAAGGCCCAATAATAAATTGGCCTGAAGGGCCCAACCCATCCAGCATTGTCAGTCAATTGTGCAAGGAGATTCACCAAGTCGACCAGGCAAGAGAATGAAAACGAGTATGATGCACAGAATGATACAAACAACAGGGGGATGTCCTCGCCTCACTAGATTCTCTTTTCACGCCCCTAAGATGGTATGGATGAGCACACTATGTTTTTATGTCATGTTTTAAAGTTGTTTCAAGTTTTTTTTTCATTTGCAGTATTTTAATTGCTCTTTTCCAATGCTTAGTTTAATTGGGAGTCTTAAAAGTTCTAAACTTTGCTAATTCCCTGGATCTTTGGACTTAATCATGTGGATGATTAAGTGCAAGAAATTTGAAATTCAGCTTTGTTAGACCTGAGATACCTTATAATGTCTTTTTTTTTACTATTTGGAGAAAAAGAGATTTTTATCATATTTACTAGCAAGAACTGTGCAATTTATAATTCAAAAAAAGAACGAGTGAAATGAAAGATAATTCTTGCTCGCGGGATTGCTGGTTGCTGTGCTTGTATGGAATCACATTAACTCGTCAGCTTAACTCTAAGTTTAGTATGAATTTATCACTAGTGAAATTTTACCAGTTTGAAATATGTGGCCGGTGTCATTATCAGTTTTTCCTATTTAATGAATCAAAACACTCCATCTGTCCTATCTTAATTTGTAACCTATTTTCTAAGAACCTTTTTTATAATTTGATGAATTTGGTGATGTAATTTTATAGGACAACAACGACCTAGTATAATCCCAACTAGGTTGAGGTCTGGGAGGTCAAGATAAACAGTCTTACCCCTGTAAAAATAGAGAAGTTGTTTCCGTTAGACCCTAGATGCATTGTTACATTTACTACCCAAAACTTCATAGGAAGTACTGTAAAAATCAACGAAAGTTTAATGTGTCATTTGGATTTAGTTCATTATGTGCCCGAAGCTAAAATATTGTCAACAATGACACTTTTAACTTCATTGTCAATGGACGGAGATGTGTATTTTATAGTACCTTCCATAATTCTTTTGGAACTATAGTATAAGTTTTACGTACTAATACTGAATGGTCGAAACTTAGATTATGAATATCTTGTCTTGCATCACTACATGAGTAGGCCATCCATTTTTTTGTTCTAGAGACTAGGAAGCAACTGTGTTTACACCATTAATATGCTAATGTTTTTTTCCTTGAATTAAAGCCCATTTATTTATTTATACATTGATATTGACTTGAATCCTGAAATCCCAGGTAGAGGTGGAATTCAACAATGGCAGTCTGTACCATTTGTCAGCCGAATATCTGAGAATATATAGCCCTGCTGCTGATAGTAAGATCCGTTCAGTTGGCGGTGAAAAGGTAATACTCCAAATAAAGAGGCTGCACAACTTTTATTTCACTCTCCATTAATGTTTACCCTTACAAAGGTTGTCCAGAAACCAGAGTGAATGAAGAATGTTACATACACACACTAAGGTTGTTTTTTTTTTTTGGTTTTTGCTGAACCATGATGGTGTTGGGGGTGGGGTTCAGGTGATATCGGGAAGGCGTTACGTTGGGATGATGTCAGCAGAAGCAGTTGGGAACTACGGTGTGAGGTTGGTATTCGACGACATGCACAAGACGGGTATCTTTACATGGGATTACTTGTACCATCTTGGGAGCAACAAGTTCCCCCTCATGAGAAATTACATCAATACCCTCAAGAGGCATGGACTGACTCGGGATCCTCCACCTCCAAGAAGAAAGTGACAATAAGTAAGATCCCACACATTTGGCTCTCATATACTTCATAAGTTTCCAAGTCGTTTTCTAAGGCAATCATAAGACCAATGTTAACAGCGTCCCTACTTTCGGGAACGGATAAGATCTGCGTACACACAGTCTTCAGACCTTACTTTTTTTTTGAAATTTTACTAGGTTTGTTGTAATACGACTAATAAAGAAATTAAAATGACCAATGGTTATTTTTTCCCCCTTGGCATCTTCCATATTGATCTTGTTCAACTAGAAAATGTGGAGCATAAAGTTTAAAAAAAATCAACTTTACATAATACGGAGTACAAGTATTAAATAAAAACAAAAAATGTTTGGTTCACAAACACAATGATCACAAACTTACTATTTGTGAACTTTAATATTAAAAAATAAGTAGTCTAAAATAATTTTAAAATGATAATTTAAATCATAAATTGTAACTTTGTGAAGTTTGTATCCGTCATATTTGTGAACCTTGCATTGTTAAATAAAAACAATTGAATAGAAAAAGGGCTTGGTTCTTTATGTCTTGATTTTAAGTGAAGTCTTTATTGTGGATATGGTTTTTTTAGTGCTATTTAGTCTATTACAATATAATGTTTGATCATATTTTTTTTAATTTAATGACGCACGAAGAGCCAATGCATCTGGCTCTAATTAGACTCCTGGGTGAACTCCACATATTCCGAAGAAGTGATGGATGAGTTTCCTACCACTCAAGTTAGGGGAGAAGTTCATAGTGGATTTGGTTTTAATTTTAAATTTTTAACTAAATTGTGGAGTTTAGGGTCTAGTATTTGGAACCTGGAGACCTTAAAATAAAAAATAAAAATAAAAATATAGTCGTTTGGGACAGTGGTTTGGGAATTGGGAATTTGGGATGTTCATTCCAACCAATAATCGCACAATTTAAGGTGAATATTAAGAGTGTTATCTCCCTCAAATAGGGAGTACCCAGTAGTTTTTCTAAAAATTATCTCAAAGTTATATATTTACTTTTTTACATTAACATGTTTTTTCCATAACACATACCCATGTCTTATAAAACAGTTTTACCCTACATTTTTGGGAAAAATTGTGGTCATTATAACTTTTTTCTCCTCACTATTTTTTAATGTTTTTGGTTTTGAACAAAATAATTGTAACTAATTTCTATTTTCATAAAATAATTGTTATTCATTATATGCATCTGATTTTAATTAGAGAAATTAACTTAGGTGTTTTGGAAGTGAGCATGAGATTTCCAACCCAAGAAAAGAGTTAAAATTATTTCTCAGACTTTCTCAAAACTCCCGTTGCATGCCCTTAGCGAATCATTTCACTTTGGTCACAAAATCTTTATCAAAAACCAAGCATTTTTATGGGTCATGTTAAAAAAAACCATGTTGAATAAATCTTTATCATGTAATTCATTTTTACGGAGCGAATATGGAGTACAATCTCCGTCTATTAATTTTTTTTCACTTTTTTTTGAGTCGTCTAATTTTTTTTTTATTTTCTTTTTGGCAAAAAGTTTTTAATGTATGTGTCAAGGATAATGCATAGAAAATCTTTGTACTCAATATTTTTTACTACGTATCATTTTTTTACCAAGTTAAGGGAAAGAAATTTTTGAACCTCGATTACTATTTACTTGAAAAAATCAATTAGTTCGGAAATGGAGATCCAAAAGGGGTCTGTTTTGAATGCCCGATGAATCTTCTCCAAAAGATTCCATTTTTTTTTTCTTTTTAAAATTTTAAATTCTCCATCATTGTGTATCCGAAGATCACTGGGTTTTTAGATACTGAAAACGGAAAAGGAGCCGGCGGCAGCCATGGCAGCCGAAAAGCTTAAAGATTTGGCGCAATCAACTCAAGACTTCTTCGCTTCCCACATTCTTAACTGGAGCCCGACTTCCGACCGCCGCCGCAGCCCGGTAATTATCCTTTTTCATATTTTCTTTGAATTTCAATTTCTATTTTCCGAGTTTGTTCTTTTTATGCCTAAAAAAATCGTTTTGCGATATTAGGGTTAGGGTTTGTTTTGAATTTGCGCTTCTGGAAGCTGGGTTTAGGTAGAGAAGAGGGACAAATAATACCTGGATTGTTAAGAAAAGTGAAATTATGTGCTTAAACTTTGTGTAGAGAAGAGAGACAAATAATATGAATCTTCTAATTGTAATTCCTTCTTTAAAAGGCAAGAAGAACCTTATTTTGTGACAAACCAGGAAAAAAAAGTGGAATTTTTTTTTGTTAATTGGGGTCTAGTATTTCCTTTATACAATAAGACATTTTCAATGTGAAGTTTTTTTTTTGGTAATTGAGCAAGTGCATCAACTTCAACAATTTCATCCAAATTTGCATTTACTAATCAGCCTCTGAAGTGGACTGCAATGGGTGGGTATCTTTATAGCATCAAGCTGTATGACAGAGCTTCATTTTTTTTCTACAACTATTTTTCAATTGATATATCCTTTTTCAGATCGAAATCCTGAAGAGACTACAGAGGGAAGCATTTTCAGATTTAATGAAGCTGAGGGAGAGACAAGAGAAGGCGGAACGCGTGCTTTCCTTCTACAAAACTGCCAAAGTGGGCCCATTCCAAGAAGGCGTCACCCGGGTGAAGGGAGAGATTGACGTGCTGGGTGCGTTGGTGATGACGAACGCCGTTGATCAAGAAACATGTGATGCTATTCAGAGGACTGGAATTAAGAGTGGGGTTGAATCCAGGCTCTGGTTTGAAACAAACATTGGAGATAGAGATAGGCTTGTGACAGAGTTTGTTGGTGGCCAGAGAGGCAGCCATGAAGATGTGTTGGGAACTCCACTTTCTCTTGCTAAAGTTCTTTACTCTGCAAATGTGAGCAAATGGCTTTCTGCTTTTGCGATCCCAGTGGGTGCTCAGTGTCGGGATTTCGGGGTTGGAACTGCTCTTCCCCAAGTAAGTATTATTCCCTACTTCCGATATCTTTTTTGACATAGCACGGTTTTTACTGAAAGAGGAATGTTACAGTATAAAAAACTTTTTCTTGGGCCACAACCACAAGCTTGAGCTTTCGGTTGAATTGGTTCCTTGACATGGTATTAGAGCTTTGTTGACCCAGAAGTCATAGGTTCAAAACTCACAGCCACCCAATTTTTTTTAAAGAATTAAAGTTTCACATGCAAGGCTCAAAACAACCACGCCTGCACGTGAGGAGCGTGTTAGAATATAAAAACTTTTCATGAGCCTACAACAAAAAGCTTGAGCTCTTGGTTGAGTTGGTTCTTTGACAAGGAAAACATGTTTGACTTCTCAATTTTGCCCTTGGTGTAGCAAATTCAAACAAAAGATATTTAAAAAAGGGTGTATACAGCAAAAGTAAGAGTAAAATTTTCTTTCGCTTTAAATTTATTATATTAACATGGATTCTTACATATTTCATTCTCTTTTTGAATTTTTCCAAAGTAAAACCAAACATACAAAAACAACTTTTCTCTGCAAAATTTTCCCTTCGCCTAGCATTTTCCAAGATCTGAGAGTGGATGGTCTCTTGGAAACCGTCTTTCTGCTTCATTGTAGGGATAAGGTCTACGTACACACACAATCCCCCAAACCCTACTTTTGTGGGATTTTACTGGGTTTGTTGTCTAGCATTTTCCAAGATTCAAGCTTTTTCCCTGAGTGACATTGTGGGGAAGAAGTAGTCATTGTCTGTCTAATTTTGCAGGAGAAGGCCCTTACGGATTATTCAGCTATAGGGCCACCCTTGTTGAACCATCTAAATGGTAGTGCCATCGGCATCGTGGCAAGGAAATCAAATCTTGTTGCCTCGTTGGCTCAATTCGCCTCAGTCATAGGATCACCACCACAGCCACCACAGCCAACCTCCCCTAACACTCTCTGTTCTTTCAGCACTTTCGCTCAAGTCGCTTACCAACTTTCCACAAGCACAAAGCTGAGCCTTTTGGGCATACGAAAAGGGGCGAAATTGTCAAACCAGCAAACTGCTAGACTTGGTCCCATGACTTTCCCCATTGGCATTTTCGCGCGACACGATCGCTCTTCTTTGGAGGAAGAAGAAGAAGAAGGTGGTGACATGGACGGATCAATGGCTTTGATGATCGAGTCGCAGCTCGACGAGAGTACGAGAATAGGAGGCTGGCTTGAGATGAAGGGGAAATTGCAAGCCAGAAATGTGAAATGGGCTGTTACCATGGCAGATACCCCTGAGGATGGGTTGGGGTGGGGTTTGAGCTTGGGCGGGTCGGTCCGAGATCCGAGAAGCCCGGAGCATTTTCAGGTGGAAGCTTTCCTTAACTGTAACTTGGGGAAGAGGTGTAGAATTCAGCCTGCTGTTCTTTACATGAGGGATGGGGCTATCCAGTTCCCCACTCTTATGCTTCGTTCTAGCTTTAGCCTCTAGTGTTATATATATATATATATATATACTCCATCCGTCTCATAAAAATCTTACTTTTTTTATTTTCACGGAAATTAGGAAAAATGTTGAAAAGTAAATTTTATTGTTTGAATTTGTTTCGCAAGAAGAGAAGAGTTTTGATCTTGCTTTTGTATCATACTAATGTGATTGTCTACTCACAGTGTTGATGGGTAATTTGCATTCAATTTCATTTTGATTCATTCATTTAATTACCCTACAAAAATCTGCATATTGTGGATGGGAGTAGATTTGCATGGGGAGGAAAGAGTAGTTTTTCACTTTGGACAAAAGTATTTGGATATTCCCACTTTGGGTCAACATGAAATTTTCAATTTGAGGTGCAACAATCATGTGATTGTCAATTTTGGTTTTTTCAAACAAGGAACTTGTTTGCCAAAATGTGGCACGGTATATTGATATTTTACAGTGTTATTAGTATTATATGTTGACATTATTAACACTGTAACTTCTACTTTAGTAATAAAAATATGGAATTTTCATTTTAGTATTTTTTCTATATTTTACATCTATTTTAGTCTTTTTCAATTAAAAAACTTCCCAATAGCTCTAACCAAGTTTGATTTCTCAAATTTTTAAAATATTTTTACTTTTGAAATTATGAAGAAATAAAATATAAAACAATAACGGAAAATTTTCCTGTGATCCTAAAATCCGCACTAATTTTATGGACTTTAGTATATAAACACCATGGATGAATTTGGTTCTTTGAAAAAATAAAAGATTCACATGTCGGTTCACTAAAAGAGTGTCATAAGGTTCATATTCCGAATGTGGATGTTATCATCAAATATTACAACTCAAAGATAAAAACTTTGATACCAAAATGATTGGTTTCATAGAGTCGTTTAAAAAAATAATTGGTTCCATGAAGTCCATCATGATAAAATTTACTCCCTACTAAATTTGTGCACATGTTGCATTGTATGCCGAACATCCCAACATTCTTTGAAAATTTACACCAGCCCGCATGGGTAGTTCAACTAGTCTAAGAAGAGTGTCTCAAACCCATTGATCCTAAGATTGAATCCAGGTAACAGCAGCATGAAAATTCTATTATTTGTAATAGCTCCTTATGTGCATCGGGTACGGGGCAGTCTCTCTAAGAATCAGATTGAGATTATACCATGATTTACCCTCCTCACAATCCTGTCGGGTCGGGGGGTGTGGGGGCGCTCGCGGTGCGCGTTCCACATTTTTTTGAAAATTTACACCATTTTGGCAGTTCCCTTCAATAATGCATGCTGAGTTAAGCTACTTATACACCAAAAAGTGTGCACCACAAGTCTCCAGTTTTACTTTTTGCAGTGTGATGGTAGGGTGATTCATAAGTATACTAAATGTTAGTACGAAATTCTTTCATCACGCTAGTATTTTCTGTCAATGTGAACTATCAAAATGTTAGTATATATTTGTATTATACTCCGTATAATTTGAGATATATTCTTTGGTGTACTCCTATCATGATTGATGTTTAAGTGAGCCACTTGATCACATGGAGGCTAAAGCTAGATCGAAGCATAAGAGTGGGGAACTAGATAGCCCTATCCCTCATGTAAAGAACAGCATGCTGAATTCTACACCTATTTTTGCTTTGATATATTGTGTGTGCCAATCTTTCCCCACTCTTTTGAGTGGCTCACAATCTTTGGTTCACAATCTTTACCTATCCATTCACAAGAATGATATATCCTTTGGTGTAAAAAAGAAAATTGCTTGGAGAATTTAGAGTACCCCAAATGTACACCAAAGCAAATATAGGTACACATAGACTATCATTTTTGTGATCAAATGTATTGCTTAAAGTGATAGAGAGGAGAAGTAAAGATTGTGAGCCACTCAAAATTTTCTATAAAAAGATAGATAAGTCTTTTTTTTTGAATTTTCTAAAAGAATGAGTGTTTTTTTGGGACGAAGAGAGTGCTAGTCTAGTGACAATTTTGTTCCCTTTTATATACGGAGTATATTTTGTTTATAATACTTCTCACCTTTCCTCATGTCATTACAAAAGTATCTACTGTTGCATCTTATATACTCCTTATAAATTTACGGGAAAAAGACTAAAGTAAGATTAAAACATTAAAAATATGTCAAAATTAGAGTTTCATTTTTTCTAAAATAGGAGTTAAAATGCATTTACATTACCATGACCATATACATTACCAAAAAGTATTGTAAACTGCTCATATACAGTGACACATTACCACAGTGCGGATTCTTATTTAGGAAATAAAAATATAGAACTTTTATTTTTAGTACTTTCTCTATATTTTACTTCTATTTGGGGTAATTTTTTTTAGTTTACTTTTAAAATTAATTCTTTTTACAATAAAATTAATATTTTTTAAAACTGCAAATACAATAAAAAACCGAATCTTGAACCGCAATAAATCAATCCCAATAATCCATGATTTATATTTTTATTACTCCCTCCGTCCCTAAATAGATTACAATCTTTTTTCTCTCTCCTCTCGATAACTTTTTTTTATTTACGCGATTTCATCAAGCATTTGATAAAATAAAATATTCTTGTCGCCTCTTGTTTTGTAGAAATTTTGACGTAGTTTTTTAATATGTAATTTTTATAACTTATTGATATACCAATATGTAAATAAAATGATTTCAAAAAGTAAAAAATTTTACTCCGTAACCCGCAATTTGTAATCAAATTGGGGACGGAGGGAGTATATAAAACCGAACAACGATCCATTTTGTCTTTAGTTCTTTGGATAACATCCATACCCATAAAATCAAACCCAACCCTACTAGTACCTCCATGGATAAGGTTCATGGTCAATATAAGTTCATTAAAAGAAAAAGACAAGGAAAGAGTAGAAAAAAGAAGACAAAAATTAGAATGTCTTTTTTTAAAATCACTCTCTCTTGTAGCCTCCTAGGCCACCTTGGCTTTCCTCACATTTTACCCTCTCAATAAAGTTGATCTTGGCAAAGATGAAAATTTTAATATTCTCTGGTCCTAACACTATCTTTTAATTCACTATTCACAAAATTAAATTTTATCTCTTGTAAACATTACCTAATAAAATTATATATAATCATGTCACCTCTAATTTTTAAATGATTTTATGTTATTTTCTAATATATAAATCATATTTTTAGATTTCACAATAGGTTTCCAGTAAATTGATAAGAAAATAAATTAAGATATCACCATAAATAGAAATAAAACATAGAGAAAGTAGTAAAGTAGGAGTTTCATGTTTTTATTCTCTAAATGGGAGCTCACACTGCGGTAATGTGGCACATACTTTGGCATTTTACTACACTTTTTGATAATATACATGGTCATGATTGGTAATATAACTACATTTTAAATCTTATTTCGTGAATAAAAACATGGAATTCCCATTTTGATATATTTTTAATGTTTTACTTCTACTTTAATCTTTTTCCCAAATAACTCTAATCAAACATCGTAAACACCAATGAGAAGTTAGTTTTAGGGTGAAGGGACTACAAATAAGATTAGAAACAAAAGTTGATAATTTTGAAATTTATTACCTCCGTCTTTGGTGGGGCTCATAGAGAATCATGTGGGCATCGGCTTGGTTGCTCGGGACCATGATGGATGCTTCGTTGCAGCAAAAAGTATCAAGTATAGAGGAAGTTGTGGTCCTCGGGAAGCAGAGGCCATCACATAGAAGGAGGCTCGCAGATGGATTAAAGCTAAAGGTTGGACTCGTGTTATAATTGGGTCACACTCTAAAGAGTTCATCGATCAGCTAAGCTTACCTGTTATATTATGACTCTATTATCGATGATTGTAAAAGTTTACGTACAATACGTGGAGTGGCACATACTTTAGCACGTGCTACTCATTCAATGTCACGTCGGGTATAAGGGAGTCACCCTAGGTTTCATTGTAAACTTTCTTTAATTTAATGCAGTGAATGTCTTTTACACAAAAAAAAAAGAGAAATTTGTCGAGAATAGTACTAAAACTCATTGATATCCCCAATTTGGTACCACTTTTCGTTTATTCTTTTTATAGTACTAATTTTATCACAGAATGCCTATTTTAACCTCTCATGATGTCATTCAATCGCTCAGTCCCACGTTTGTAACTTTGTATTCTCTCTTATTCTTTTCTTCTCGATTGTATTCATTCTTTCTTTTTAATTTATTATTTTTCGTTTTCTTCCTCTTCTTGTACTCCATAACCCTAAGCGCAACCATGCCCCACGTGCCGCCGTTGGCCATCGCAACAGCCCTTCACACCCGACACAACCATGTGCACCCCTGCCCCATGCCGTCGGCGGCCATCGTTACATCTCCACCGTTGTCTAATTTCTTTCATTTTTTAAGAATTTTTATTTATTCATGCTTGCATTGCTGCAAGGACATTAAAATCTGTATACAATGACATTACATAATGTGACATTGTTCATTACAAGTAGGCATTGATTGAGACGAAGCAGGCATTAAATTGTCACTAGACATTAAATTGTCATAATGAACGAATGGATATTAGAGTAAGAAAGTGAGGAAGACATTATTAGTGACAAGGAAGGGCATTAAAGTCACAAAAATATTACTCTCTAAAATTATGGTGGACGGAGTAACATGACCATAATTGTAATAAAAGGATAACACATTAATTAATTACTCCGTACATATCATATTTTATCTCATTTTGTCCCAATGTCTTTCATTTTTTAAAAATTTGCTTTTATTCGCTCGCATTGTCGCAAAGACATTGAACTTCATATACAATGACATTAAATATTGTGAACAATGTGTGTTACATGTAGACATTGATTAAAAGTAAATGAAATTAAATTGACATAATGTAAGTGGACATTGTTGTCACAATGAATGGATGGACACTAAAGTAAAAAAGTGTAAAAGAATAAGAAGATATTATTAGAGACAAGGACATTTTTTTGAGGCATTGACATTAAAATCGCAAAGATATAAAAAAAAATGGCATTTTGAAATTTTCAATTTAAAAAAATGCATGCCAATCATGAACTTGACTGCAGGTGCCGTTATTTGCTCCCTCCGTATGTCCTTAATGATGAGCTAGTGCGAGACTGCGAGTAGTGCATGCGCTAGAGGAAGGACAAGGGCATATTAGTCCTTCCGATGGTAAGAGAGGTTTAAACAAGGTTTTAGATAGTACTAGTCCTATTTTGGGAAACTGTTATTGTTTTAGTACCATTTAAGGAAAAATCTCAAAAAAAAAACATGTGTAGGAAAGGCCTTCCTTCAATTCCCTGTTTTGGACTTTACTGCCGGAGTTTGGGGCCCAAGGGGCGAGGTAATTATTTTGTGCAAAAAAAATAGTACGTGCTCCATATAATATGGACCATGCAATACTTACACCAAAAATTATACTTCAAACTTACACCAAAGGGATATACCAACATTTTGATGATTCATATTGACACAAAGTGTTGGTGTGTTAACAAAAATTTACACTGACACAAAGTACTGGTGCGTTAACAAAAATTAGCATTACATCAACATAAAGTGTTGGTGCACACCTGCGGTGTACAAATGGGGTACAAACTCTTGCGGTACAAATAGCTTTATCCATATAATATACCTCCCAACCATGCCACGGGTACACCAAAAGTTACCTCAAAATGAACTCCAAAGAAATGCACCGACATTTTAACGATTCACACGGACAGAAAATGTTATTTCATTTAAAGGAATTTTCTCCGACATATTTTGTCAATGTAAATCATCACACTAACATTACACTAGAACAAGATATTGATGCATGCCTCTGGGGTACAAAATGAGGTAGAAATGTTATAGTACAAATAGCTTAATCCTATACCTCCACCACAGATATTTACCCCGGAGTATCACAGTTTATATATCAACTTCACCATTTTCACCTTTGTATGGAGAATTCAATGTCTGAGCAGAGTTTATACATAGATTGCGAGGAGGAAGAAGATGAATATGGATGTTACTTATCCGATGAGAATGGTGAAAAGCAGAGTAAAATGCAGCCCAATTCAACTAGCAATGCATGGCCTCAAACTTACAGGTTCAAATTAATTAAATCCTCTCCCTCCTATTTTTTTTTCTTTTTACTGTTACGTCTTCTCGATAATTTTTATCTGTTTGTGTGTTTTCATCAATTATTCGATAAAATAAAAAATTGATGTCACATCTTGTTTTGTGAAACTTTTGATATATTTTTGAACAATGCAATTTATACTATTTATTTTTGTACCAATTTGTTATTGAAATGATTTTAAAAATAATGATATTTTGCACGTTGTTCGGAGAGGTTATTATAAATGATTTTACTCACTTATTGTAAATGCCACATCCTAACCCCCCCTTTCCAACCCCGGTCCCCAATCCAAGATCCCAATTTCTAAGATGTCACCTAATCTGGAGGGTTCAATTAGAGTGGGGTTGATAGGGGGGCAGGATAAGGTGGAGCATTTAAAAACCAACTTGAAATTGAACAAAACATCTTAGACTGTTTCAGTAATCTCATTTTATATAAAGGTCTTCTGTGTTTGACTTTCATATAATTAAAGTTTATGAAAATTCTTAAAAAGTAAAACTAAAAAAATAAAATTAGAATTATTTTTCACAAAGCTAAAGAAAAAGGGAAATAATGATTTTTTTTTTGTGTGACAAGAATTGTCCTTTCGATTAAGATTAGAAAAATGTCAAATGTACTCCAATTTTTGAGAAATGCTAAAGTCACAAACATTTTGATCACAAAATACACAACATTGCTATTTGTGTACCTCACCAAATGAATTAAATAATGTAAAATAATTAAAAAGTAAGGTAGGATTGTGTACTCTGTGATCAAACTGTTTGTGACTCTAGCACTTCTCCCAATTTTTACCTCAATTTTAACCCTACATTATTACAGACATTCACAAACACCCGACTCTTAATGTTTGCAAGAAGTGTCTTGTGAAAAGGGGTGTCAAAATCGCAACCCCCTTAAATACAAACTCTTAAGATTAATTTTTTTTTTAAAAATAATTGCTTTCTTTGGCTTACTATTTTTTTGGAGAATTAGTTAGTTTCATGCAAATAAAGATACAAAAAAATTTGTACTTGGCACAGGGAATCTATTGATGTGTACAGTAGTCTACACTCTCCAAGTGTAGACTTTGTTGAGAAACCAAGTTTGGGCAGCTTCTTGCCACCACAAGATGATGAGGAGAAACAGATCTTGCCCACACTGCATAAACCACTCTTGCCACCACAAGAAGATGAGGAGAAACAAAGACAAAGTTCCTTTGCCCAAACAGTCCTAAATGGTATCCTTTTTTACTATAACCACATTTAAGTTTTGTTGGATGAATTTTTTCTTCAGAGTGTGTCATTCTATAAAGCTAAGGCAATGTTAATGTATCTTCTTGTTTGGAAACAGGCATTAATGTTTTGTGTGGAGTAGGGATCCTTTCTACTCCTTATGCTGTGAGACAGGGTGGTTGGGTTGGGCTTTCTGTATTGTTTTTCTATGCTCTTCTTTCGTTCTACACCGGGATTCTTCTGCGTCGCTGTTTAGACAGCCAGCCGGGGCTCCAGACATATCCTGATATCGGGCACGCCGCGTTTGGTTCAGCTGGACGGGCTGTCATTTCTGTAAGTTTTTCTTCTTCTTCTTAATCTGGAAATTTATTTAGAGTATATCTTGCACTGATTCCATTGTTTTTGCTTGGGTGCAGGTTACTTTGTGTGTTGAATTATATGTAAGCATGGATGCCTAATTACCCATTCAAGTCTTGAACAGCTTTCGATTCGTAAGTTTCAAGTAGAATTAGCATGTGTTATGGTACGATAATCTATGGGTTTTGTCTTGCAGGTAAGTTGTATTGAGTATATTATTCTGGAAGCCGATAACTTGTCGTCTCTATTTCCAAATGCACATTTGAGTTTGGGAGGATTACATTTGGATGCCCACCATCTGTTTGCACTAATTGCGACCCTGACTGTTCTTCCCACAACCTGGCTGCGCGACCTCAGTGTTCTCAGCTATTTATCAGGTGCGCGGGAAAGACTTGTGTTGATTTGTGGGTCAGTCTACAACCCCGTGTGGGGCCGTCTACTGATGGATAATGAAAAAAACAAATTAAACCTCTTTATGCATGTGCTTATTCTAAAGTTCATTCCTTTTTGTTTCTTCAGCTGGAGGAGTTATTGCATCTCTAACCGTTGTTGCTTCCTTGTATTGGGTTGGTTTGGTCAATCACGTTGGGTTCGAAAGCAAAGAGACCACATTGAATCTGTCCACTCTTCCCGTGGCAGTTGGTCTCTATGGTTATTGTTACTCGGGTCATGCTGTGTTTCCCAGCATATACACATCAATGCAGAAGCGTAACCAATTCCCTGCAGTCCTCCTAACCAGGTACGTATATACTTCCACATCGACTAAATACAAATGAAAGCAAACGTAGTGTTTTCGAGTTTGCGCAACACATATTCTTTAACACTCGTACGTGTTGAAAGCAGCTTTGGGATAGTTACTTTGATGTATGGTGGAGTGGCTGTGATGGGATATAAGATGTTTGGAGATTGCGCAGAGTCACAGTTCACTCTAAACATGCCGAAAGAATTGGTCGCCTCAAAAATTGCAGTGTGGACAACGGTTGTCAATCCGCTGACAAAGTATGCATTGGTGATGGCTCCCGTGGCATTGAGTCTTGAGGAACTGTTACCCTCCTCGGGCAAAGTCAAGTCTCGGGTCTATTCGATCCTCATCAGGACAGCTTTGGTCATATCTTCCTTGGTTTTCGGTCTCTTGATACCTTTCTTTGGTATGTTTTCTTCCTTCTTCTTTATCTACCCATATATTACTTCTACCTCATTATTCAACATTTTGTGCATCATTTTCATCACAACAGGTCTCGTGATGGCGTTTATCGGATCATTCCTCACGATGCTAGTTGTGAGTCGCCTAGTCCTACCCGTTTTCACTCATGACTTTTGCTTCGCTATTAAATCACTATATATTGATTGATTTGATACCTCTCTCACTCTCGCTCACTTTCTCTCCGTGCAGATGCTAATATTTCCGTGTGCATGCTACCTAAGTATATTGAGGGGGAAACTAAGCTACATTCAGGTGTAGAGAATCTCTCTAGACTCCCATTTAATTTCCTCTTAGTGAATCATAAAAATAACAAAATAGCTAGGACCCATTATTGATCACAACACACACACACACATATATAGTTTAACCTCAAGATTTAATTTACTCATTCCACTTTGCTAATATATATTATTTGATTGTGTTTAATTACAGGGAGGAGCTTGTGTATTGGTGATGGTAGCAGGTGTGGTTTCATCATCTTTTGGAACATATTCAGCCATTTCTCAGATTGCTCAGAATCTCTCTGGTTAAGCACTCTGGTTTATCACTGTTAAACTCTGCTTATGACTTATGAGCAAAATAATAAATAATGGACATGATGTATGCCTATTACAAATTGTTGTTTTTGGCATTACTATAATTTGTATTATCCATTACTTTAATAATTTTGATATAATGTGATATGATACTTAATTAGTGTTATGAGTATCAGAGATGATGGTAGCAAACATGAAATTAAAATCTTTTTGTGATACCATTGAATAATAATAATAATACCTCCGTCTTTAAGCATTTGTCGAGTTTTGATTTTTTCAATCAAACATTTTCAATCTTTGACCTCTAATTAAATAAAATATATATTTTATATTAATTAGAAAAAATAATATTCTGAAAATATTTTTTATAATAGATCTAATGAGGCATTTCCATGTGATAAACAATAAGAACAACCAGTAATTATATCTCATGATTCCACGAAATATAGTCTCGGGAGAGTGTGTGTACGGAGACTTTGTTCCCACTCGAAAGTAAATAATGTACTTTCAAGAGACTTCGGCTCAAGCGGCACAGATAATATAAGATCACAAAGGCACATAAAGCAGAGAAAACATAAAGCATAAAGATGCAAAGAACAAACTAATGTTAAGAAATGAAAAGTACTACAAATAGAGAATACAAGAATTCAAAACAAACAAAGCATACAACAAGTGCCAAAATTGCCACCTAACCCAAAACATTAGTCCAACTTCTCTAATCATATATTTTCAAGGAAAATGCTAAAAACCTCCCACCCCTGCTACCAACCATGCCCCCCTACATAAACATGTGGTAGGGAGGCAAGAAAATTAAAATTAGAGGATGGGTGGAGAATGGGTAGAAATAAATATGTGGTGAAGAAGTTGGTGGAGGCAAGGTTGGTAGCAAAGGTGAGGGGTGTGTAGTACGGTCCTATTTTCAAATGATCATATGTAAGGTCATATCCTCAATAAGGACAAAAAGTCATAGGCCTTGTCTAATCATCTCCTTTCATTTTTCTTAGGTCTACCCCTTCTCTTACTCCACTCACCAAAAAAATGTAAGCATCACGCACCTCGGTATTGAGTTGTTAGCATTGCACCGTCTCACATGCCCAAACCATTTAAATCTAGTTTCATGTAGCTTTTCTTCCACATGTGACACGCCTACCCATCTTCAAGTAACCTCATTCCAAACCGTATCCATCTGTGTCCGCTTTCATCCATTGCAGCATGCAGTTACGAATGTGGTTTTCTTAACTGTCTGAGACTCCGCACCATGTAACATAAGTATTCTGACTGCAGACTAGTAGAACTTAGCTTTCATTCTGAACAAGATCTTCTCATTGCACATAATCTTTGAAGCTAACTTCCTCTTAATCCAAGCAAGTCAAACATGAGGTGTAACATTCCCGTCTAATTCCTCATCCGCTTGAATTACCGAATTAAATACTCTCTCTGTCCGGAAATATTCTTCCCATTTTCCTTTTTGGTCCGTCCGAAAATAATCTTCTCATTTCCTTTTTTAGCATGCTTTTTAAGGCTAAATATCAATAATACCCTTCTATTTTATCACAAATCTACTTTTTAATATTTTTTTAATAATAAAAGGAGATTTAAAAGTTTATAGTATGTGCATTTTTGAAAATTTTACATTTTTTTTATTATTCCTTAATAAGCGTGCCAAGTCAACACGGGAAGAACATTTCCGGACGGAGGGAGTATTGAATTACCGAATCAAATTCCTTTCTCTAGTTACCAGAATGCCAAACGAAATCTCGAAATGCTCAATTTCTTAAATTTTAGTGTTTTTGACTTAGATTCACTAATTTTTTCTACACTAGCATTAATTAATTTTTTTTTAAAAAAACTCTTCTCCGTCTACCGTCTCTATTTAAACAGCTCAATCCGCCATTAATTAGAGCTCAAGAAGGAAAATGGGCGACAAACTGAAGCAAAAACCCTACGTTTCCTACGACTCCGGCAGCGATGAAGAGGGAGACGATGTTGAAGATCTTCTTCCACTGGAAAAATTGAATTTGGGTCCTCAGAAGAAGCTCCTCGTGCTCTGTCTCGGCGATCTACTGGTGCGCCGGGTGCACGTTAGAGATAGGCGCACCGTTCGCGGCTTCGAACCTGACGTCACCCATGGAAAATTTCTAGGTCAGATTTTTTTAAAAAATTTAATTTTATTGTTTCTCTCCCAATTTTGATTTCACTGTGAAATTTTGATTTTTTTTGAAGCAGTGTTCAAAAGGCCTTTATGTACGGAGTTCATGAAATTCTGCTTTGATCGATTTGTGGTCGGGTTATGGTCTTCTGCAAGAGAGTGAGTTTTTTTTTAAATTTTTAAATAGGGAGTAATTTATTTGTTCATAATAAAATTAACATTATACTCTTTCTTTCTGTTAATGAATGTAGTAGGATTTGTCGTTAACGTGCTCATTCTTGTTGGGCTCGTAATTAGGTCATGATCTTGTAGCTATTATAAATAGGAGATCTAGGTGTAATCAAATCATTCAAGTTTAATTTTAATTATATTTCTACATGGTATCGGAGCCAACGAATCTAAACCCTAGTTTGTTCTAATTTGTCGCGCTTCCGCCGCCTCCGTCGCTCAGTTTGTCCAGCGACGGCAGCATCATCATCGGCATCACCATCGATTTCCATTACCGATCATTGTACCTCTGTTGTTGACGATAGAGGTTTCGATCTGTTCGTCCGATCGAGGAATCCGTCCGTCGCCAGCGAGTCTCTGCGATCGTCCGGCGTCTTGCCTGACCGGCGATCGGTTTTTCTTCTCCTCAACGAAGGTTGGAGTTTCTTCGGCGATCATCGGACGTCTTCTCTGTTGGTCGGCGATTTTGGTCAATTGTTGCTGTTAATTGGTCGGCAATTGCAATTCCAAAAATTGTGGAATTCTGGTTTTCTTTTTCCTTGCAAATTTGGGCCGACGTTGCTGTTGGGATTAATTTGGCTCTGCAATTCGTTACTAGTTCTATAGTGATTAATGGATTGGTTTGCTCGTACTCCACGGAAGAAGATTTTCGTATTTGGACCTAGCTATTTTGTTGATGTTTTGATGACATTGTTTTGGGTTGCTATTTCATATGTTCAAGTGCAACCAGCTGTATGTTCGACATGTTTGTTTGTGAGGTTGGTCGCATAGTCGCGCCTCAGTTCGACATATCAGTTTGTGAGGTTGGTCGCATAGTCGCGCCTCAGTCCGGCAACACGACCTCCAAGTTTGGGATGCTTGTTAGTCGTCCCCGTCAGTGGCGCACCCTCAGTAAGCAGTAGTTTTAAATAACAAGCAAACGTCCCGGCCAGTGGAAGCAAGCAACAACAGTGTCGTCTAGTTCAAGTTCAAGAAATAGTTAAAAAGATCAGAATCAAAACAAAATTAACAGGTTCAACACGTAAGGAATTAGAGTACGTCAACTTGAGGGGGAGTGTTAAGGAATGTAGTAGGATTTGTCGTTAACAGGCTCATTCTTGTTGGGCTCGTAATTAGGTCATGGTCTTGTAGCTATTATAAATAGGAGATCTAGGTGTAATCAAATCATTCAAGTTTAGTTCTAATTATATTTCTACACTTTCCGTTCATAATTTATCTTCACATTTTCTTTATTTTTCCATTCATAAATTATCTTTCGTTTTCTTTTTTCACTTTTTTCAATGACCAAAGGACAACTATGGAAAGTGAGAACATTTTTTACTTTTCCTTAATTTGCGTGTAAAGAAAGCGGAAGCCGGTAAGATTATTTTTGGATGGATGGAGTAATATTGTATAGTATAAATGATTTGGTGATTGACTGCTTTGATAAATATATATTATTGTAGCCATAATATTGATGCTGTTTTGAGCTGTATCACTGGTCATGGAAATAGGCACAAGTTGGCTTTTGTTTGGGTGAGTAATCTTCTTCTTCTTGGGAGTTCATATTGTACATTATGCTCATTTATAATTTAGAAAAATACTCATTTTGCATATTTATTTATTTGCATATACTTAGAGGATGCACATTTTGAAGTTGATGTACATTGAATAAATTGTGTATTGTATACCCAGCATATATATGCCCATTTACAAGTTTGAAAATATCGATTTCGCACATTTATTTCTTTGCATATATTTAGAGCATGCATATATAAAAACTGCACATTGTTCATTTTGTTGCTAAAAGAATTTTTTCATTTTGTTGTCAATAACACTTCCAATCGATGAAAGAAAAACATAAAATCTTGAAGATGAAATTGTTGAGAAGTGCATATTTATTTTTTAAATACACACACATTTCTTTCTGTCCCTTAATAACGTTAGGTGTTCTCACATGTTCGATTAGAAGACTCTCATCCTTTTAGGTAAACATTTTTGTCTCAAGGGTTATGGTTGATTATTGGTATAATGCTGAGCTATGTGGTGTTTTTTTAGGGCATTTTGATGTGTTTGATAAAAATGTCTAAAAAACATGGTGTTAAAATTGGAATCACATTTATTTATTCATTTATATATTTACTCCAGATTTGTTTATGTCAATGATATATTTATACAGGCACAAGAGGAATGTGAAGATTCTGGTTTTTATTGTCTAGAAAAGGAGGAAAAACCCATATTTCTCAAGCGTTTGGAAGATCTTTGGGGGAAGAAATATCCCATTACCCTTCCATGGAAAAATGGCCAATATTCAGCTTCTAATACTCTCTTGATTGATACCGAGCCCCACGTATCGCTCCTCAACCCAGTGTGTATCTCCCCAGCTTTTCTTTAAATGCAAATTAATATTTTTTTTTTAAAAAAATCATCTTTGTTATTTTTATGGGACAAAACAAGTGTTTACAATTCTTTCCCATTTTTTGGGAGGCGCTGCAGGTTGACTCGGCTATATTTCCGCAACCATACAAAAAACCGAATCCTAGGGAACAAAATTATACTGCATTTATTTAATCTGTGATTTTTAGGTTAGGATAAATATCCTTTCTAGGCCTTACCTTGTGGGTGATTATACTATGTTATTGTTGATGTTGGTGTTCTTGTTGGGGTTTATCTGTTGATATTGTAGGACAAACGGGCGAGTTACGAAGTTTTTTGGAAGGGGTTGCAGAAGCAGATGATGTTCCTACTTATGTGAAGGAGAATCGCATCGGGCAACCTCCGATAACGCCTTCACATCCCGATTGGAAGTACTATGAAAAGATCGTCCGTCACTTCGGCAAGAAATAACATAATGTTTCCCTAGCTAGTAGTAATAATAAACATAATAATGAAAATGAGAATATTAAATACAACCCTATTGGATTGAGTGCTCATTTTGGAAGTGAGTAATTTGAGATTAGAGGAAGGTGCCTACCTATGATAGGGTGGACATTTTAATGTTTTATAACAACCCTTGGGGTTGTTTAGTAGTTTATTAATAAAACTAAGATTATATTGCATCATGCATTTGAACAGTTTATTTGAATGCCTCTATTTGATATAAATGTTCTAATTTTGTACTCCGGGTACTTTTTTTATTTGGAAAAGTTGAATTAGACTGTAAAATACAAAAGTAATTAATTAATCAATTACTCACAAAGAAAGAAAAAGTAATAAATTAATTAAAAAATTATAAAGGTGTATTATAGAATGAGTGCTGTGGAAGAATGAATACAAGTAATTGAAGTAAAAAGGTATATCCCCGATTGCTTAACCAGAGAGATTCTGAGCAATCTGAGAAATGGCTGAATATGTTCCAAAAGCTGATGATATCACACCTGCTACCATCACCAGTACACAAGCTCCTCCCTGCAAACACAATTTGGCTTTTCTCAGACACCAAAATTTATCGGTTAAGAGCCGGTTCGGCGCCGCAAAAGTTTTTTTTTTTTACATAATAGCCATTTCAGACATTTAAAAAAAGGTGGGTTTTGCACTATTTTATCTCATAATCAACCTATTCAACTAATGCAATCAGATGAGAGTCTGTATACCTGGATGTAGCTTAATTTCCCCCTCAGTATACTCAGATAACATGCACAGGGAAGTATTAGTGTCTGCACAGAGATATAGAGAGAGAGATTGAATCAATCATTATATACATGGTTGAAACTGAAAGAAAGGGGGAGTCAAAATAGGTAGGGCCGAAGGAATAGGTGACTTACAACTAGCATCGTGAGGAATGATCCGATGAATGACATAACGAGACCTGTAAAATGCAAGGTTTACTGTGATGAAAATGATGCACGAAATGTTCGATAAGATAGGAATAATGGGTAGATAAGTTGGCAGGTTTTTTTCCAGCATAAAACAGAGAGATGAGAGCTTACCAAAGAAAGGTATCAAGAGACCAAAAATTAAGGAGGATATAACCAAAGCTGTCCTGATGAAGATTGAATAGATCCGAGACTTGACTTTGCCCGAGGAGGGTATCAATTCTTCAAGACTCAATGCCACTGGAGCAACCGTTAATGCATACTTTGTGAGTGGATTGACAACCGTTGTCCACACTGCAATTTTGGAGGCGATTAAATCTTTTGGCATATTTAGAGTGAACTGTGACTGTGCAGAATCTCCAAACATCTTATATCCCATCACAGCCGTTCCACCATACAGCAAAGTCACTATCCCAAAGCTGCTTTCAACAAGAGTGTTAAAGAATAAGTGTTGTGCTAACTCAAAAACACTATGTTTGGTTTGGGAAATTAGGAAGGAAAGGAAATTGTTAAGGAAAGATGCAAAAAAAAGTAGTAGTTTTTTTAACCAAAAAATTCAAGAGGTGAAGTGAAGATTGTAAGGAAGCTAGCTATAAAAGTTCCCATTCATTAATATATTCAAATTTAATGGATGTGGAAGTATATACCTGGTTAGGAGGACTGCAGGGAATTGGTTACGTTTCTGCATTGATGAGTATATGTTGGGAAACACGGCATGACCCGAGTAACAATAACCATAGAGACCAACTGCCACCGGAAGAGTGGACAGATTCAATGTGGTCTCTTTGCTTTCGAATCCAACGTGATTGACCAAACCAACCCAATACAAGGAAGCAACAACCATTAGAGATGCAATAACTCCTCCAGCTGAAACAAAAAGAACTTTAAAATAAGCAAATGCATAAAGAAGCCTTTTTTTTCCATCTCCAACAGTAGACACTAACTAATTTAATTAGTTTATAATGTGCTCATCACCTGATAAATAACTAAGAACACTGAGGTCACGCAGCCAGGTTGTAGGAAGAACAGCCAGGGTTGCAATAAGTGCAAAAAGATGGTGTGCATCTAAATGTAATCCTCCCAAACTCAAATGCGCATTTGGAAATAGAGATGACAGGTTATCGGCTTCCAAAATAATATACTCAATACAACATGCCTGCAACCAATAACCCATAGATAAGCTCATCTTAATAGATGCTAGTTCTTGAAATTGAAAAATTAAAAGCCGTTGAAGACTTGGTAGGTAAGGCATTTATGCTTACATATAATTCTGCATATAAAATAATCTGCATCCACAAAACACGAAAGGGCCAAAAGAACGGAGTCAGTGCAAGATATACTTAAAAATTTCAGGATAAATTTAATGTTTAATAGACAATAAACTGAAAACATAAATCATCTAGGTTTTAACTTTTAATAAAACATGTCTTGCGTGAAAGCCTTAATGTCAGTTTGGGTGGAGGTTATTGGGAGTTTTGGTGGGGGAAGAGTTTGAATTTTGGAGGATTAAGTCTGTATCTTGATGTTCCGTCTATATTTGACACTTTATAAAAATAGAAGGAATAATATAATAGGTGATCATACAACTTTTATGCATTTCTTGTTGTCTATTTATCAAGATATAGACAAAGTCCTTCAAAGACTTCCCTCCAAAATCTTCCAAACCCATCAATCGAAATTGACCCTTGGATGAATTTACAAGGCAACTAAAACCCTTTTTAAGAACTGAGAAAGAAAAACTTACAGAAATGAGAACCCGTCCAGCTGAACCAAATGCAGCCTGCCCAATGTCGGGATAGGTCTCAAGACCTGGTTGGCTGTCTAAACAGTGACGCAGAAGAATCCCGGTGTAGAAAGAAAGAACAGCATAGAAAAACAATATAGAAAGCCCAATCCATCCACCCTGTCTAACAGCATAAGGAGTTGAAAGGATCCCTACTCCACATAAAACATTAATGCCTGTTTTGAAACAAGCAGATATATATCAGCTAATATACTTTGGTTGTGGATTAGTTGGCCTTATGCTGCTTAAACATAAATCTGAATTTGTAAAGATAAATTTCAACGTATTCAAAGTAAGAAAAACTTTTGTACATTCACCACTGTGAATGCTCCATCTGGTTCACAATAAGTGTAGCTTTTGAAGAAATCACACAGATGACGGAGCTATTATATGGTCAAAAACTTCGCAAGCTTAGACTTAACTAATACTACGGTATTTGATTAATGCACAGTATGCATAGAGAAAATTCTTCATTTAAAGGGCCTTTTTTCAAATCTATAGCATTGTCTGCAACTTATCCTTAACCAATGACTGCACCAAATTAATTGATTTAGTTATCGTTGATGATAAATTCTGCATAGGAGTCCTAAAGGAATACAAAACAGGAAATGTAGCAATGAATAATAAGCATTGGCTTAGCTTTATAAAACGACACACAGTGTAAAATAAAAAATTTCCTCCAAAATGATTGTTATTTGAACCAGAGGGAGTAATTTCAAATGACAGGTGAACAATGAACATCATATCTTAAAGCCTTGAAGGTGGTTAAAAAATATACCATTTACCACAGTTTGGCCAAAGGAGCTCTTCTGAGGCATGGGAGCTTCAGGTGTGAATGTAGAGGATTTCCCATCATGGGTAACTTTCTTTACCACAGAGGACCTTGAGGGTATAGGAGGAAGTAAAGCTTGGGAACTTCGTCTTTGTTTGTCCTCTTCTTGTGGCGGTAAGAGTGGTTTATGCAGTGTGGGCAAAATCTCGGGAGTGTGTCTCCTTGTAAGCGTCGAGGAAAGAAACGAGCTGCCTAACCGTGATAATGAGGGTGTCCCAAGAAAGTTTATACTTGGAGAGTGTAGACTACTATACATATCAATAGATTGCCTGTTCCAAGTACATTGATAATATTAAACCACATAAATCTTTCAAATTTGATGCATGTGCAATTTACTAACACTTGGGGTTTCACTGTAAAAGGTTAACTGATAGGAGGAAAAACTCAGTGTTTAGCACTTTGACCATCAGTGGAGTTGGTTCTCTTTGAGCTTGTTCTTGATAGCTTAAAAATATATTAAAACAACAAAATAATAGCAGGTAAAGGAAAGAGAAAAGACAGAGATGAATACAGAAGAAGCAAACACACACATCGATACAACAAAATAAGAAAGCAAGTCCTCCACAAAACCCTGGTTAAATCCTGAACCCCAAAACCTACCCTACCAAAATCTACCCAAAACCAGAGGTGGATCCCGAAAAAATGGTGAGCAGGGGGCACATTGGGCAAATAGAGGCAAGAACTACACAGGGCCAGGGGGCAGCGCCCCAAATTTTTTATTTAAAAAAAAGTGAAAAGGTCTATTCTCGTATGAAAAGGTCTATAATTCAAATGAAAAGGTCCCAAAAAAGAAAAACATAATTTATGGAGTACATAATAACTTAGTTTAATTATCATATTCTAAATACTTCACTTTTAGATTCTATTCTCGAAATAATTTTTAAATGTCTACTTTGAAATGCTATTCTTTTAATTTTTAAATCTTTCGCTTTTCTCAATTTTTTTCTCACACAACAATTTCATTCCACAATCCACAAAATCACAATAATATCATTTTTAACACCCGGGTTTTTTTGACAACAGATTTTGTTGTCATATTATGAAAACAGGCACATTGCTCCATTTGTAAAAATGATGTCTCTACTACCCAAACCCCCCTAGATCGAAGAATTACTGATGTCAATCAGCAATCCAAGCAGGGGCAGGGAGGATAGGTAGGTGCCTCAAATGTGTTGTTCACTTGTTCTCATAATATGACCACTCTTATTGTCAAAAAAAAGAGAGCTGTTTTTAAAATACTCCTATAATTTATAATTTTTAAATATTATATGAATAGTTTTTCATCCCCCCCTCCCCCATACTACTCAAATTGATCCTACCCTGCCCAAAACCTACCCTACCACCCTAATCCTAGACCTCCATAATCTCTGCAATAAAAAAACAATTATATCATAGATAAATGTTGCAACCCATAACAATTTGAATCAATAATGGTTTGGATAGGCTTGCTGAAAAGTGGTTTTGGAAATAATCAAAATTGTTTAGTTTCAATAGAGCTGAACTTAAAGTAAAAGAGAAACTGAAAGGAAAAAAGTAAGCTGTTATAAATTAACCATAATCTACAAATTTTTGTTTTTTTCTAATAAAAAAGGTGACTAGATTTCAGCTGATGTTCCTAAACCCATAACTTTTTTTACAAAACATCTTATGATCTAGTCCCAAACAATAATTGGAATGGGACATACTACAAAAGACCATCTGGCCCCAACTATAAATTTTCTTCTTCTGCCCATGTGGAGTGGGCCAACTAAAATCTACTCCGTCCATCTTCTCCTAGCATATCTACTTTCTTTTTAAAGAATTGAAAAATTGTTTTGGTTTCCATTTTTAGAAAACAAGAAGTTACTCCGTATAAAATACTCTGTCCATCTTGTTAGCAAGATATAGGTATTAGAAATAATCAATCATAATGACTACCTATGTTTCATAAATTTATTTTCTTCTAAAAGTATTCCCCCGTCCAAAACACGTTACCACAATTTGACATTTGTGGTCAAATTGTACAATATTTTGACCATAAATTATAGAAAATGTATATTTAGTTATAATTAAAATTTAGTAAATTTAGTTTCATTTTAAAATATAGTTTTGATATATCAAATTTTTATAACATTTAATTAATTAAAACTATATTCAATTTATGGTCAAAGTTTTGCACTGTTTGACCAAAAAATCAAACTACAGTATCTTTTTAGGACAAAGTGAGTAATACTTAACTTATTTAGGAAAACTTTATTGAATAAAAACATACAATAAAAGAAAAAATAATTTTTTTGATCAAATACTCTCTTTTTCCAAAACTGAACTTCTCCTTTCTTCATGAAATTTAAAAAGTAACATTATGTGGTCAAGATTTATACGAATGATTTCTTTAAAAATGACTAAATGAGTATTAAATAAAAACATGAAAGGTTTTGGAACAAAGGAAGTATGACTTGGGGGGGGGGGGGGGGGGGG
>OOIL02004591.1:1395838-1421713 GCA_900332095.2 Cuscuta campestris | reverse complement strand
GTGGGTGGTGCGGGGATTCGACCCGGAGCTTCGGCCTCGTCCATGGTTGCGCTGACCTCCCCTTCCTCGACTACCGCTGCTGCCAGAGTGCCCTCGACCGCCGCTGCTGCTGAAGGAACCACGACCACCACCTGCGGGGCTGTGTGGGTGAGCGCCGGTGTGACCAGCCGAGAAGAGGGCCGTGCCAGGTGATGAATCGGCGCTGTCTAAGTCCGAATGCTGGCGCTCCAGAAGAAGAAGAGCTGAGCGGGTTTGCAGAAACGTTGGCGGGGGAGTTTGGAATTGAAGAAAGGAGGTTTGACCCCGCATGTCGTCGGGCAGCCCCCGGAGAACCTGCAACACCAACTGTTGTTCCGAGACAGGGGCATCCACGTCGTCCAACCAATCGGCTATATTCTTGAGAGTTTGACAATAAGCCGATATGGAGAGTGAGCCTTTCTTCGTTGTCCGAAATTGGTGCTCCAATTGCATTGCCCGGGCCGGTTTATTGTCATGAAAGAGAGAGTAAATGGATCGCCAAAGTTCGGACGCCGAGTCGGTGGAGGAGAGGACGAGGTCGGAGACCTCGTCGTTGATCGTGGAGAGGATCCAACCCTGAATAAGAGCATCGAGTTGGTACCAATCAGTGTCGTCGTCGTTGGAGGGAGCCGACTTTCCGGTGAGAAAGTCACCGAGAGAGAAGCGCCGAACCAGGAGGAGGAAGAGGCGACTCCATTTTTTGTAGTTCGGCTCCGTAAAGCTTAAGAGAATCGGAACGTGAAGTTTCACGTTCGAGATGGTCGTGAAAGCCAAGTGAGGAGTTGAAGTCGAGGAAGGAGACTTGTCGGAGGAGGGCTTCTCGGACATGGTGAGGGACTGCTGCTGGTGCGCCGCTGGAGATGCTGCTGGTGTGCGTCGCTGGGGCGGCGCTGCTGGGTACGGCAGTCGCTGGTTGAGAAAAAAAAGGGGTGGGGAGGAGAACGCCGAGCAGTGGGCTGCGGCGTTAGGGTTTGGGGAGTGCGGCTGAGAGAGACGACGCACGAGAGAGAGAGAGTTTCTAGGGTTTTTTTTCTTTCGGTCACGGAAAGAGAGGCTCTGATAACATGAAGAATAATGAATTTCTGTATTGATCTCGGAGGTCAAGCCTCGAATATATACAAGATACAAGTCTCCTAATTATGGTAGGATATAAATGCAATCCTTCTATACAAGGGAAACTACCAAATATACATAAAATATATTAAATATACAATATATATTTAACACGTTCGTTATTTTTTTCTTACTTTCCTTTTTGAGCTCACCAATTTTTTTCTTGATTCTTATTCTGGCAAATTTTTTTTAATGAGTATGCTATTATACTCTACTTTTTATCTACACTAATTATTTTATTTCATCACATTAAGGACAACACATGAAAAATTTTTACACTTTTTAATTTTACTTAATATCCATGCCAAATCAAACCGAGAAACAATTTTTTAGACGAAAGGAGTAAAAGTTTTAAGTAAATTACTCTCCAGTTTTTATACTTTTTTAAAAGAATTACAATATTCAAGCGACCTATAAAACTATGTCTTTTGAATTTTCTTATTTATAAATTCGCATACAAATTAAAAAAACGACATACGTCTTTAAAAAAACTTTATGTGATAATAATGCTCTATATTTTACTTTATCAACTAACCAATAATGATGGATAAATTTGACCGGGTAAGTTTGATTAGGAGCCTCTTCTTTAAGACTTAAACTCTTAACTTGCAGTTTTTTCTCGTCCCTTTTAATTTTTTCCAGTTTCTTCCAACTATTCTCATTTTCTTCAAACTCTTTCAACTCCACAACCAATTACTCTAAAAAATATATATTTTTAATGTGATTATTATTATTATTGTTATTAGAACTGTAATGTTCATAACTGATGGTGTAAACTAACCACTATATAAATCGTACTGGTCTAAAATAGTTTGCTGAGCTTATAAAGTAAAGAAGTGTGGAAAGCGAGAATGGCCAGTAGGACTGTATATACAAGAATTAACCCGTAGTCCAATTGTTATTAAGCATGCAAGAAAATGTCGAGAGTTATTACAATACGAATTCTAGAGGAATGAAATTTGGATCCCTTCATTTGAGGGTTACACGGGCCACACATCCTCATCAGGTCACGTTCTTGGATGGCGTGAGGATTGCCTTTGTCCCTCGGTGGGTTGTCTTACCCCTTTATTATCTTGTCATCTTGCTAAGAAGGTGACTTCCTTGTCGTGTAGCGCGTTGGACAGATTGTGCGAATATATTTAATGATCTTTCGTTGAATTCAGTCGCTATCGTCCAACCTCCCCTGGATCTTTTTGTGCCAACACTTCCTAGCCATAGAAACCCTACCGGTTAGGTTTACGCATGATAGGTTTATGGAGATTGGAGATGATCAGAACAAGCTTCAAAATTTGACTGGTAAAAGAGTCGAAGCGTACCGGTCGGCTTTCTGACACCGACTGGTATGAACTGTTATCGTGTAATTCTTTTATTGCATTAATTTATCATTTGACTGGTCAGACATTGTGGACCCGACCATAGACTGATCCTGAATGGAATACACCCATCAATAAGCTCTCCACTTCTCGTACTTGTAAATTATCAAGGGCGGGAATTGAAAATTTGGAAGACGGATCACTTAAATTTCAAATTTTGGACCTTTCTCGCCTGAAATTTTTAAAATTCAAATTTGAACTCTAGTTTTTGACATGTGTCCACCACAGACCATTGCCATCACTATGATGTCACCCGCCTTTTCGTCTTCCACATGCGTCATGATGGCGTCGCCTGATGCGGTGTGACCGGTGCTCGCCATGTTGCCTCTTTTCCCCCTTGCTCGCCTATATAAAGGCCTCTCGCCCCTTAATTCTTTTATCTTTTGCGCCCATCAACCCTCGAGTTTATAACGGTCAAGTTCTCAACTTTAGTCTTCTAGCCCTTCGAGTCAAGTAAGTCTTTCACTTTTCTCTTAATTTCTTTTCCCGGCCATGTCTTCAGGGGGGAGATAGTCAAAACCCCTCTTTCTCAGATGCCTACGCATCCGAGGAATCCCACCTTTCTTCTTCCTCTACCGATTATTTTTCTTCTGATTTTGATTCCAGATCAGCTTAGCAAACTTTTATTCCTGATCCTAAACCGGTCAATCAAGTACCAGGTCAAGTTTACAGTTGAATGAGCATGTCAAAAACTAATTAGATTGCTTATTCTGATTATTCTTCCTTATCCGAAGATCATAAGCAGAATAAACTGGGTCATGTACCAATCCAGCTCCAAACTAACTTATTTTTAGGTCAAGATTCAAGTCTTGTGAAAAGAAAAGCGTTCATTTTGCAAATATTGTTTCTTTCATGTGCTAGAAAACTCAATAGAGTAGTTCGCATTACAAATCAAATCAATCGTTTGCTTAAATCAAGATAAATGTACTCATGCCTTCAATTTATGTCTATCTTTTGTTCTTCTTTTCTTCAAAAAGAAGTGAGAAATATATCGAAACCATAAGATTAAGAAATTATCATAACCAAATGTGTTATTGGTTATGATGCGTGGACTTAATGGGCGCTTTCTTTGTAACAATAAAAAAATTACTCTATCACGATGTGGGTCTAGTTGTTGGGTATCAGTTTTCATGCATGTTGTTGTAATCTTTTGTGCAGATAGTGGAGCCCTGTCGATACATACGTTGGTGATGTAGAACATGATCTTCATTCACTTCATATTTTGACACAAGGTATACATATGCAGATCAAAGTACACTTAATGATGATGGCCACTAAATTAATTTACCCTTTATAAAGTATTATTGATTTGTGATGACCAAAGCATATTCTTAGATGACACAACCAATGTTTTTAAGGAAGATTTTGAGAATTTGTAACTTTATTTTATTTTGTGTCTATAATGAAAAAAAATGTATGTATTGAGTGTACCTAAAAAGATTATATATTGAACCTTTGTGGAGAATCATGGAAGGGTATATCTTGCTCAAAGAATAGTTACCGAAATGTGAATCTCTTTCCCTTTTTGTGTCATCCTTGCATATTCATGCTAATTTCAAAAAATATGCATTTTACGTTTTGATCCTCATACTCTTTGCTGATTTTATTTTTAGCAAAATTGCAAGCCTAGGGGATCAATTGGATTCCAGTGGGATCAACTGAAAAATGTAACCAAATTGTAAGACAAGTTGAATCCTATAATGTGGTAGGTCCTGTGATTTTTTATATTTCCAACTAATAACTAGTAGAAATAACAGTTTATTGGATTTTTCATCACTGATATAGACAACAACAATCTCTAAAATTAGTTACCTTATCAGCTTCCTCCAAATGTACAGAGGTTGTAAGCTTCATTTTTGCACATCTATTTGGTCCTCTGTATGAACATGGCTGTCACTCCTTATCAACCTTTTTTACAATCTAGAAACTTTGTTGGTAATGATTTTAGTGGTCCAATTTCTTTTTGCATTTCAGATTGATAAGTTGGATATTCTTGCACATTTAATTATCTTTTGATATACTTATTAACTTGGATTTTAATATTATAAAGAGCTTAATTGTGTTTTATTCATAAAAATTTTAATTTGGAATTAATTGGTGATGTGTCATTGATTTTAGGTCCAATTAAGAGTGCAAGGGATGAACTGCAGCTCTGCAAGCATATTTGAAATATTGGGACCAATGTTCAATTTCAAAAAGTCTATTTTAAATGGTCAAATGCTCCCATCGTTCTTCTTCGGCAATTTGTGGCCCAGCGTACGTAACCCTACCCGGGGGTCGTTTTCTGCGTAACAGCGCCGGTGACGACGAGTTTCCGACGGCGAAGCAGCAGAGGTGACGACGGTGTCCTCCGGCGTAGCTCCAGGTCGACGAGAGACGCGCGATCCAATCCCCAACCCGACCCGCGTCGTGCTTCCTTCCGGCAACAATCAGCGGCGAAGCTGCCTAATTCCGGCAACGGAGAGCCTTCAGCACCCCAGCTCCGGCCTCATCTAATTCCGGCGAAGCTCTCAGCCCGGTCGACGAATAGAGACGCGAAGAAGACAGCGGAATAGAAGCAATCTCAGATCTAGGGCTAGATAGTCAGATCCTGGGTGTGAAATTCCGAAATTGCCCCCCTGGTTCTACTTCTTTTAATATTCAGATTATGTCCTTACTACTCATTTCACTCTCACTTCCCTCTACTCTATATATACTCCCCTAGCTCCAATTTGTCAAAGGAGCTCCCCCATTTACATTTTCATTCTTAGTCTAGGGTTTATGTTTATGTTCTTCTTCATCTATCCATTTTTATTTTGGGAGCTCCAGTTTTAGATTTAAACACTTGCATTTAGTTTTGTATTTCTATTTAGATCTTTATTTCTTCATATACTTCATGTTTTATTTATCTACTACTATCCTATTGTTCAGATTAAGCATGCTAGACTAGATTTTCTAGCCTAGGTTAGGGATGGATTGTTGATTTGTGTTTGTTGTTGATAGATTAGTGTGAAGTTTGAGATATTTGTGTTTTCTTTAAGGTACTCTATCATCCTAGACTCCTAGGCAAATCTTATTTCTTCTTTCTTGCCATGAAATTTCCATGTCGACACCTGAATGTCGCAACCCTAACAACAGTTTTTTAGGCATTTTTCTCCTATGTCAAGTGATCTTCCTTGAAGCTTTTCGTTGCTCACAAGCATGACCAGCATGTAAGTGTGTTCATTTTTTTTGATGGAATATATTATTGCCTTCAAACTATGTTTACCTAATGGGCACATTTCCAATGTTTAGGTAACTGAAACATATCAGACCAATGCCTTCAATCTTTTCTTCTCAATTATTTTTCCACAAACAGAGATGAAAGCTATTGAAACTTTCTCCACAATGAGCACAGAAACATATCAGATTCCTGCTGTAGTAAATCTAAGACCTCCCATGGCTCCGTCCGTCAATCAATTGTCACAAATCGTTTGAAGAAGATGACATGTCAGCAAAAGCAAAATCCACTGTCCCCCCAAACAAAGTCAGCACATCAAAGATAAGTGCTACACTGCTACTTGGTATTCTATAGCAGACTTGCTACAGATAGATCATAAGTGTTGAGAGCGGATTATATACTCCCTCTGTCCCTATAAGATTGCTACAGTTTGACTTTTTTGCTTAAATCGTGGTACATTTTGACCACGAGTTAAATATAGTTTAAAACAATGAAATATTTTAAAATTTTGATACTTCAGGAATATATATTTTAAATAAATAAATACACGTTTTCCATAATTTGCGGTAAAAAAGTGTCACAGTTTGACCAAAAAAGTTAAACCGTGGTAATCTTTTAGGGACGAAAGTAGTATCGTTTTGACCTTTTGTGAGTTTCAAGGAGAGTCAAAAAAAGTTAAAGTTTGACCAAAATATCCTTAACTTAGGCCATGTTCTCTTCACATGATCTGATTAGGTTTGAGGAGAACAAGACCTAAAATGGGTGGAGTATATTGAATAAAGTGGGTGAGGTGTAATAAATAAAGTAAGTGGGGTTGTTGTATTTTAAATGTTAAAAGAGCTAATGAAAAGATCTATGAGGGAGAAATAAAAGGGCTATTGGTAAAATCTATAGGGGATGGAGAGACTGCATGAGTAATCCAAACTTCAATACTCTTTTCGTCCAAAAAAGATTGCCACCGTTTGACCAAGGTTAGTCAAACTGTGCAACACTCTGACCACGAGTTATGAATGTTCAACTTTTTGGCATGGTTTGAGCATGTGTATGGCATTGCACTGTTCCATTTCAATCGTGCCCACACCTAGCAAATTTAGTAAATATAGGTTTATTTTGAAAAAATGATTTAAATATATCAAATTTTTATAACATTTAATTTTTTAAAATTATATTTAATTTATAGTCAAAATGTGTCACAGTTGGACGAAAAAAATATCTTTTTGGGACGAAGGTAGTACGTTGATATATATTTTTTTCCTTTGAACTTCATTAATTTCATACGGAGTGTAATTGTTTATGTGAGTTAGAATGAGCAAGGGTCTCTTTTGCTTAAAAGTAACACTTTTACTTGTCTTTCTCATCAATAGACCTTAAGGTGTTTTTGATAGTAACCCAAAAACAATGTGTAGAGAGTGAGATTTACGTCACACATCAAATGAAGAGGATCTAATTAGTGCACATCCACCACCCTGTAAGCTAATATTTCAAGATATATATTAGGATTAAAAAAACATTGTGCAATTCTTAATTTGTAATAATTCAAAAATGATCTCTGACCATATGTTTTTATATTTACGTAATCCATGTGTAGAATTAAATATTACAGAGTATGTTACTTTTTCATGGATAAATTTTTTTTCTTTTCAAAAGTCATATTGATAAGCGATGTTTAAAAGATTGCATTCTAATTTGTAGTGCTAGGTTTTTGAAAATAAGTCATAAGAGCAAGCAACTCCAACCTCTCATGTAAATATTAGTAAAGTCTAATATTTACAAGGGGGCGGTTCCCATGACATTGCCCGCAAAAAAAATACGCACATCGTAATGTGTTCAATTTTACGAACGGGGCACCGGAACGCCCCCAGGTCATCCCATGACATGGGGGTTCTAATGTCATGGGAACCCCAATATATTTACAATAATAATACCTTTCACCCTCCAACGGATGCAATAAAAAATACGCACATCGTAATGTGTTTTTCTTCTGACATCCGTTCTCATATATATGCGATAGTGCAAACCCTCAGGTCATTTTCTCCTCGGTTTTGTCCCTGCACTGCATTCCTTCTTCGGGTCTCCTCTCGCTCCACTTTCATCTCTAGGTAGGCTTCCTTGAATCTCTTTCCTTAAAATTTTTCTCATCAACACTATATGGTTTGAGCAAGATTTTGAGATGTACCAATTTCCAGATTTATTTTTTTGCGTTTTATGCCCTCAAGTGTTTCCCCTCAAAGATTAAATTAGAGAAAAAATGATTTGTATTTTGAAAATTTTCTTGAATATTTACTCAAAAATTTTATACTGCAAAAATATTAAAAGATCAAGGAGAAATTTTTTAATATCAAGGGTATTGACTCTCCATGTCTTTATTGCAAGGCAATTCTAAATCTGTATTTAATTTCAAAGAGAAGGTATTGAGCAGAATTAAATGTATTTTTTAGACTCTTGGAGTTAATTTAAGAGCACCAGGAAGTTAAGTTGGCAGCATTCATTCGAATTAGAGGAACCCCATATATTAAGAGATAGTGTAGATATAAAGAAGTTTACAGAGTTGTTCATGCCCATCGAAGCTAGCAAGAAACACTAAACACTGAAGATCTTGGGCATGTCTTAACCCTCTTCTTTATTCCGGTGCTTGAGAATTCATCAAATAGATGTCGCTTTAGTGGATCATCAACATCAATTGCTACTTCCTTCCTCCATGAGTCGGTCTCCCGCTGACTACCAACTGGGTCATTCGATCCAATCGAAAGAACAAAACATTTTCAATTGTTATCATCAGCATCTTTTCTTTTCTGCTTCGTACTTTGCAAGGATTCTACAACGAGTTATCATGGAATGTACACCAAAGCTCTGCGGTCCCCTCCAAGTGGGAGGCCCCAACAACTGCTTCTCCCTCACTTTGAACACGCCCTTTTGCCCGACAATACAATTCAGCTCTTTTGGAAAGCCGTTTGGGTCTAGAGAACTTTGAACTACTCAAAGCAAATAAATACTTAGATATTAATGTTTGCCTTTATGTTTAGGTGTCGCAAACTGTTTTTTTTTAAAACCATACCTCAACCATCATCTCTCTTAGCATGAGTGCACTAACACCAACCATCTCAGTGCATTCTTTATCCCACAATAGGAGAGTTGTATGACCACTATCATCAAAGACACGAACACTGACCTTGTATCTGCGTAGATTACTTATGTTGGAAATTTGAAAAGCATTTTTCTATTGTATGGAAAATATGGTATCTTTTCAATACTTTAAGCTTTACTTATAGTCGCCATGTGGTATTGTCTTCTCACAACCCGGGCATTTAATTTTTTCCTCCTCAGGCAGAACCTTTGAGTTACAACTTATACAACCTAGATAGCACCAATCCCCCAGTGTTTTGAAGGGAAACAATCCACAATGATCCAAAATGGTCCAGCCTTTATATTTAAAAAAGTATAAGTAGAAAAAATAGTCATGTATTCTATGTCCTAAAGTTATAAATTGTGTATATAGTTCCCTCACCACAGTTTTTTCAAGTAACGATTCAACACTTCATTGTCCTCATCATTATTACCACTAAGAAACACACTGCTGAATGTTGTGCCATCGCCCACATGAAGTGGCAACCTATGAAATTTAACAATATAACTTTAGAATCTTTATTATAAGAAGAGTTGCTTTGAAAATGGAGAAACAATAGGTCCTTAACTCACCTTAAAATCAATGATTTCACTGGAGTTTCCGTCATAAATGACCTTTGTGACATGGAATGAAGTTGAGACAGAAACTTGTCTTGCATTTCTTTAAATATTTAAATATTACACATGAATATTATACTCCCTCCGTCCCAGAGTATTCGTCCAGTTTTGACTTTTGGAACTGTTCATCTAAGCACTTTGACTCATCAAATTCTCTCAATGTGTAAACCTAAATATAGTCATGTGTGATCTTGTTTGATTTGTCTTAACATATAGATTATTAATATATAATTTCTATAATTTTTAATATACAAATTACAAGATAAAATGGATTAAAGAAGTGCATTGGATGGTGTGTAAAAATGAAAGTGGACAAATACTCTGGGACGGAGGTAGTATTTATTATTTTTAAGGAGAGAGCACCCCTAAATTGTCTTGAGCGACAGAAGCTCAATATTATAATGACTGGTTCAGGAAATGTCTGGAAATCAACCTTTTTTTATGGAAAGCCATTAGGTTTTTGCTCCTTTGCCCCCTAGTTTGGCTGTAGAACTCCGGTAAACATAGGTGAGGCGTAATCTTGAATGTATGTATGATAATTATCATGCACCATGACATGACGAACAAGAAACATTTTGCTCTCCTTTATGACTTTCCCAAAGCGTGCTATTTCTGGGTTTTTTAGTCGAGCATGAATTTTGGTTCCCTGCAAATTTGACCACGTTAAATGCAGTATTTCAGAACAGTTTTAGAAGTTTAGTTTTTGAACAGAAAAAAGGAATAAAAAGCACACTTCAGTATCATGCAAAATAACTTCCATTGTTACATCTCATTTTCCGAAAGGTGGAACACGATAAACACTAATTGCACGCATCAAAAGGGTCCAAGGCGTGCGAGAGTTGTCAACCTCTATGAGCATACTCCACATCCCTATGGGTTTGTTGGGTTTTGCTACGTGTGCCATTTTTCTTACTGCAAGATGTTGTTTTGGAGTGTAGTGTATGGATGGTGGTAGAAAGAATGAATGTATTGCCTATGTATATATAGTGAATATGCAAAGGATAAGGGATTTTCTAAATCTCTAATTAAATACATATTTTTCTTAGGTATTTATTTAGTAATGTAACTATGATTTGGCATTTGTGTGGTTCGAGTGGTCTCACGAGGCAGTCCCTAATACATCGTTGGAGGACTTAGACCTCGTTGGGCATCGTGTGTCTAATGACTTGCAAGAACTTGTGCTCGAAGCATTGAGGGAGAAGCTAAAGGAATAGCTATAGATAAATTGGTTTCACTTGTGCAATGCAGATCTATAAGTAATGTATCTATATTTTAGGGTGTTGATGAAGTTCACTTACAAAGCAACATGATAAAGATGCGGGCCCTCATGAGGTTTATCTTTAATATGCTTCATTTTGAGGTATGTGTTTAACATCATATGTAATATCATCATATGTAATACTCCCTCCGTCCCCCTAAGATGTTCTCATTTTGACTTTTGGTGATTTTTAAGGAGAGTTGAAAAAAGGTGAAAGTTTACCATAATACCTTAATGAAAAATAGGTGGAGTGTATTAAATGAGGTGGGTGAGGTGTAATAAATAAAGTAAGTGGGGGTAGTTGTGGTATTTTAATTATTAAAAATGAAATGAGAAGATGTATTGTGGACAAAGAAAAAAGGCTATTGGAAAGATCTATGGGGGACGGAGGGAATATTTAATTGTCACTGCTTTTGCTGTTTTGGGACCTGCTATACTTGTGTTACCATTGATCTTACGTAAATAAAGGGAATCGATAATCTTGTTGTGCTTTATTTTATGAATAAATAATGTAAAGGTTGAAGCAAATTGGCTTATTTCTGAATTGCTAAACTCCTGATATGTAAGATCTCCCATTCCATAACACACAGTCATTGTTTATTAGTCGCACCCTTAATGCCGACTGGTTGAACATGTTAAGTATAAGTTAAAAGAGTATTATGGTTGACTCTCTATTTACTATAAATTTCCTTCGGTAATTTATATGGTAAATTTCTTTCTCAACTATCCAGGGGAACTCGACGATGGTGTCATCACTGTTGATGTCCTCAAGGAACTTCTTGAGAAGTATAAGGACCTTCCTCAGATCTTGCAATTGAATTTCAAGTTGATCAGATTCCCTATAGTCAAGCAAAGCATAAGGGCTTATGTGCTATATGCTGAATATTTCGTGTTTCTTGTATTTTAGTTCATTTAACCTATTTTATGTCTTTTTAGGAGGGCTACATTGATGGGGATCGGGTGATAGTGTTGCCGTATTGCCATCATGTATTCCACTACAGGTGCATAAGGAGTTCATTGCAGCGTTCCATCAGATGCTCGTTGTGTAAGACAATCAGACTGAATGAGGTTAAACAAAATTTGAACCCCAAAAATATGTCAACAAGTGTAGTTAATGTAATACAAAAATGTGTGAGATTAACCTTAATATAACAAGTCAAGGTTAATTCCCCTATTTTTTAATGGGATTCTGATTTTGTTTGGCCCCATTCAATCTGTTGGTCAACGGGCATGATGGTCAACGGGCATCTGGTGGAATGCTGCATTGAACGCTTGATGCACCCGTGGTGGAATACATGATGGCAATAGGGAACAGTGTCACCTGATCCCCATCAATATAGTCCTCCTAAAAAAGGCAAAAAAGGGTAAATGAACTGAAATACAAGAAGTACAGAATACTCAGTATATGGCACACGGGCCCTCATGCTCTGCTGGACTTTAGGAATTTGTTCAACTTGAAATTCAATTGCAATATCTGAGGGAGGGTCCTTATACTTCTCAAGAAGTTGTTCCTTGATGATATCTAGTGATAACACCATCATCGACAACCTATGCACAAAAAAGAAATTAAATTACGAATGAAATATGTAGTAAATACAGATTCAACCACAACACTTCTTTAACTTATGTTTAACATGTTAAACCAGTCGGGATTGAGGGTGCAAGTAATAAACATTGACTGTATTATGGAGTATATATTTTCATGTACATATGTTTGATGTTATGGATTCGTTTTTTTACTCGGGAATCGTCACAGTTGGATAGCCTGCAGTATTTTGATGATATCACCCTCGTTTCTCAACCAAATCGCAAAACGTTTGAAGTTATGGATTCATAAAACTCAGGCTACAATTCTCGTGAAGACATCATGATAATGAGTTTAAGATAGTGAAAAATACTGTCAAAATAGGCTTCTGAATTAAGTTTTTTTTTTTGAAAATTTTAATTTTCTAGCTTTTCGGTCCAACTCGCTCATAAAATAATTTAATAATATGAATGAGATAATTTAATAAAACTTCTAATATTAAAAAATCAATTTTCTAATTTATTTGTCAATGCTATAAATTTTACTCCCTTCGTCCTCTTAAGATGTTCTCATTTTAGTTTTTGGTGGTTTTTATGGAGAGTTGAAAAAAGTTGAAAGTTTATCATAATATCCTTAATAAAAATGGGTGGAGTGTATTAAATGAAGTGAGTGAGTTGTAATAAATAAAGTAACTGAGGGTAGTTGCAGTATTTTAATTGTTAAGGAATGAAACGAGGAGATCTATTGTGGACAAAGAAAAAAGGCTATTGAGAAGATCTATGAGGGACGGAGGAAGTAATATTTTAAAATCATCATTGCTCAGCATCTGTAACTCGGATTGGCTCATAAAATATTTTATTAGATTTATCTCTTCGAGACATATTCATAAAAATAAGTTATCATTTCGAACATTCCTAAACTTTTGGGCAAAGGTAGAAATAGTCTTTGTTGGATCTAAATGTTATTCAAAATTACTTTTTTTTATAATAAAATTTAAGCCATATTTCGTGGGGTTACAACCTTAGTATATGAAAAACATGAAAGAATTATGTTTTTTTCTTAGAAAGAAAAGAACTAATTGCTTGTTTGTCAAAAGTTTGAGAAGGTGCACAATTTATATAAAGACTTTAAAATCATGAAAGTACAAAAGTTTGAGAAGGTAGTATTTGGATTAGACCTGGCAAAACTGACCCGGACTCGATAACCCAAACTGAATAACCCGGAACCAAATCCGATTTGACTCGAAAACTGAAGAATCAAAATAAACCCGAACACTCGAAATGATCCGAACCGAAGCAAACATGAACTGAATGTATTCAGACCTGATTCATATCCAAATCCGATTAAACCCGAATCGATTAAACTCGAACCGATAAATCCCGAACCCGATTAAACCTAGAATCGATTAGACCCGAAATTGATTAAATTTTATGTACGTCCGTGTTAAATAATAAAATAACTACGCAGTATATCACAAATTGATTAAATTTATTATGTGATATTATTGAGTTATTAGTAAATATTTAATATATATTTGAACTAATATAAATCTAAATCGATATAAACCCGAGTTGATATAAACTCGAATTGATACAAACTCGAACTGATATAATTCCAAACCGATACAAACCCGAACCGAAACTGAAAACGAGTCAAACCAAAATTAACCCGGAATCGAACTGACCCGAACGGAACCGACCTGAACCGATTATAACATATATCCAAATGAGACCCAAACCGAAAGGACCCGAACCGGAACTGAATCGATTTACCCGATTGCCAAGTCTAATTTGGATCTTATATTAGTCAGCTTCCATTATTGATTCCTAATCCTAGTTTGGGTTATATTCCGTTTTATACATACTCTGTTATGTATTATATTATTTTTTGAATAATACAATTATTTTATTATTCACTATTTACCTATCAAATTCCGAAATGTCCTCTGTAGTCCTGCAATGAAGTGAGGAGCATTATGATCCCACACTATGAACCCAAACCCCACAAATCCATTAAAAATCATATCGAGACATTTGCATTAGTCTAAAGGAAATCAGAAGGCGTTCGCTCCTAACAAAGCATAGTCTCTCCTCAGTAGAGGTGGCAATCGGATCAACCGGATCGGTTCCGGATTGAACTTTTTCGGTTCGGATATCTTTCGGTTATATGTTATAATCGGTTCGGTTCGATTCGGATCGGTTAAATTTCGGTTCGGATTTGATTTCGGTTCTATACATTTTTCGGTTCGGTTCGGTTTCGAGTCGGTTCAGATACGGTTCGGTTATGAATCGGTTCGGATAAATTTTGATTCGGATACAATTTGAGTCGGATATATTTCGGTTTCGGGTCTAGTCCGGTTCGGATATATTTCGGTTTCGGATATATTCGATCGAGTGGACGGCAAATTATGAAAAATTATATTTTGTGATGATATAAATTTAATATCATAATATTAATTTTAAAATTTAGTTTTGATATATTAAAATTTTATCACTTCAAATAATATTATCTGCGTCTGGTCTGTCGCTGCTCATGGCCGAGGCCGAGTTCATGACGTATGTTCAAGAGTTCTCCGGACGGGAGGCCGGCCGGATCGGTCCGAAGGTGACCGAGACTCCTTACCCGTTACCGCACTGGAAACGGGTCCGATTACGAATACGGCTTGTCTCCTGTTGGATATTGATTTTGACGAGGCGCAACGCTTCGTGGGGGATAGCTACGTGGTGCGCCGACCGCACACAACTAACCATGTCTTCTCAGTGACTTGCCCCGATGCCGAGGTCGGGGTGCATGTGGCGTCCATGCGCTACGGCCTTCGCTTTCCTCCTCACGATCTAATAGTCCAATTTCTGAACTTCTACAATCTTTTGCCGGGCCAGCTCAGTCCCCACTCCTACTACTGTTTTTCAATCTTCCTGATCAAGTGTCACCAGAGGGGAGTCCCCTGGTCTTTGGATTTGTTCCGCTATATGTTCAAGATTTCCAAAGTTGGGGCTCTTGAAGGAAATTCGTATGCCGTCGTTTCTTCCCAGGCCAATTGTGGCATGGCCGTCTTTCCCTCATCCCTGAAACTCTGGAAGGCCAAGTTTGTCTTCGTTTCTGGTTTTCCCGGGGACCGGCATCCCTTTCACGCCAGGTTTCCCGAATGTCATACATTCATTTGTCATCCTCGTCCTGCGGCCACTCCCGAGCTTCAGGCACATGCGCAAAAACTGTTGGAAGACTGTCGACCTAAACCGCCTCACGTGTACACGGTATGTACAGAGCAGAACTTAGCGGAGGTAGGGATCCTTATCTCCCTTGAGCGCCAATTCGAGTTATCCGAGGCCGTGCTCGGGAGTCGCCCTAGGCGTGGGCTTGAGGAGAGTGCCCCGAGGTCGGAAGATACAGAGTCGGGGAACGACGAAAGGGAAGATGGCGGGGAGGCCGGAAACGATGAAGAATCATGGCAGCCATCCTGCTCCGAGGGGGTTGCTGGTACGAAGCCTTCCGGGGATTTGTCCCTCATATCAAGGGTTTTTTTTTGTACGCCAAGTCTTTTAACTATTGTTTTCTTTTGGCAGGGGATATGAATCCGGTAGAGGTCATTCGCAAGGCCAGACTGTTGGCTCAAAAACGAGACCGAGGGGCGGAGGTCCAACAAGGATCTCCTCCTGTGGGCGCAACTGGTTCTGTTGCCTCGGCCCGGACTCAGGAAGAGGCTCCGGCTCGGAATCAGAGAAAAAGGAAACTCATCCAGGTTGAGGACGAGGAAACTGCGTCTGAAGAGAACATGGTTTCGACCCGGAGTCCAACGGGTAAACGTCCAGGCTGTCTTCGAGGTGGAAAGAGTTCCACTTCCCCCGACAAGGCCGACGGGGATGTGCAGGCTGAGGCCGAGGCTGCTTCCCTTTCCACGACGCTCAAAGATGAGGGCGAGATTCTTTCGTCCTTGCAGGGGCTTATGGACAGCTTCCATAAACAGGTTAGGTTCTTGCTGTCTTAACTCTTCTTATTTGTGCGAATAACTGACCTTATTTTTCTCAGGTGTCGGCGAAATTGAGCCTGATCACTGAGCGTCGAGCCGGGGCCGAGTTCTCTTCTTCCCTGAACTTCTTGGCGTCGGTGGAAACCGAGTTGTCCCGCCTACGAGAGTTGGCGGAGACCGAGCGCGAACGAGCTGCCGAGCTTGAAATGCAAGCCGTGGCGAAGTCTGAGGAGGTGATCCGGGTGCAGGGCCTCTTGAAAAAGTCGGAGGAGTCAGCCTCCCAACTGACGGCTTCAATGCCCGAGCTCGAGGGGCAACTGCGCCAGTCCGAGGGCCGAATCTCCGAGCTGGATGTTGAGCTGGCCGAAGCTGTCTCCGCGCAGCGGTCAGTGGAAGTGGAGCGGGATCGGCTTCTCGTCGAGAAGGAACAACTCGTTGCTGAGAAGGAGCGTGCCATCTCCGATTTCCTTCAGTCCCCATCTTTCAAAGAAACCTGCCTGGGGAGGATGTCCGCCTACTATGAAGATTGGCTCAAAACCGAGGCCGGCACTGAGAAAATGGCGGCGGAGGGGACGAAGTGGTTCGAGGGTGGAGTTCATCATGGGATTAATCTCGTCCTTCGTCGGACCAGGAGAGTAGACCCGTCCTTTCCTCCGCCCGGGGTTGACATTCCCCAGATGCATGATCCCAACTTGAATGACGAGCTCGGGGAGAATCCGGATTACCTTGGGACTCCCGAGCACGAAGAAAAGGATGCAGAAGACACCGGCGACGAACGACCCTCAAACATTCTTCCTTAGTGTTTTCCTTGTAATTTTTTTTTTGAAATCTCTTCTCTTCTGTAACAAAGATTTTGTCACTGTTTTGCTGCATGCGTGAATAGTTGATAGATTCCTGACATTATTTATTTGGATAAATTTGAATTGTGCCTTTTGAGGAACTGACTCTTTGGCTTCCCCACGCAAACAGACCTAACCACTGGACCGTCGCGCTGTGCCAAACACGTGTCACTGCGCACAGTTCCACTTCCAATCACTACGACTGTTTGACTTCCTTATCTCTTCGTGCATGGTACCATAAATTGACCTTCTCCCTGCATTGCGAAATTCATCCCTTCATCCCTCTTGTTAATCTTTTCATGGCTTCCAATAATTCCGCGAGGATAAATCCTCCGCCTTCCCCGCCGAAAACCACTCGCCGTCGCTCTCCTCCTCAGCCGGATGACGCCGAGTCTCGCCCAACTCTTGGTGGTACCGCGCTAAGAAGTTGGAAAGGCGGATCAAACGTCTGCAAAGACTTGTGAATTATCTTCACGGAGTTCCTCAACAAGCAGCGTTCCCAGTTGAGCCTGCTCAGCCAGTTGCTGATGCCATTCCCGTGGGTGACAATCACCCGGAAGAGTCTGTCGGCTCTTCCTAAGTTTCCCTATTATGGCCCTCCCCTGTATACCTCCCCATGGAGGTTTGCCGAATTGGGGGGCCATCCACGTCCTTCGGCGCCTGGGCTTTGTTAGTCCTGAAGTCCATTGGGCCCGGGGGGTGTCTACTCTCCTATGACTTTCTCTACCTACCAATGGATTTGGGGTCTTTTTTCCTTCGTCCGAAAATCCATTGGGAGGTAGGGAAAGTCATATCTTTTCCTTTTTCAGTGTCGCTGTGTAATTAATGTTTCCGACGTTGCACCGTATCGTGTAGGGCTTGTAATAAATGTTGTAGCTTTTGAGAATACCTCTGTAATAAATGTTGTAGCTTTTGCTGATTATAAATGTGATGCATTGTTCCTTCCCTTGCTTGCCTCTCTTTTTTTTTGCAATATGGCGTTAAGCCCTGGTACTCCCTCTCTTGAAGAGGGAACGTCCTTCATTCGGGCCACCCCACCTTGTTCTTTCCTTATGGCCGATTTGCTTTCTCCCAGCTTCGCCACCGCTCCGACTGCGGTTGGGAAGTGTACTCATCCCGATCTGTCTTCTTTGAGTGAGGATTCTGTCCAGAGCCCCTTCCGCCGGGAGCCTGATCCAACAGGGGCTGCGCAGAAGTCTGGCCGTTTGGTGCGCAAGGTGGGCACGAATGTGCGTGCTTACCTCAAAGGCTTTCGTCGTGCTCACCGGAAGAAGACGATCAGTGTTGACCCCAAAGCGCAGCTTGCGGTCGACCATGAGGCTTCCTCAGTAGATTCTTCATTTTCTGAAGAAATAAACGTGTATTTTGATCATTCGGGAAACAGTGCTTCACGTTCTTGTGTTTGAACAATGATGTATCGCTTTTTTCGCGTAATAAAATTGCTTGCGTGCTATGTTTTCTTCTTCTTCTTCCCCCCCCCTTTTTTTTTACCCCAAAGGGCCCTATTGCGCTTGTACCCTCAGCAGGGCGGCGAAAGGTGCGTCCTCAGCAGGACTAGTGGTCGTGGAAGACATCCTAAGCAGGATTGAAAGTTTTTTGTCCTAAGCAGAACCTTGCGCTGCCCTCTATGCTATTAACAAGTTGTGCCCATTCGGACCTTGTTCTTCGACTCGTTCAGAGCGCCAATTCCCCGGGTTAAGCCGTGCGGATGGGCTCCCCCCCTGAAGGGACACTCGGCAATAGGTGTTGCCGAGTGGCGAGACTGCTGAAATTTGTTTCTCGTGATGTGTGTGTGGGAGCACAAAGGGACTTAGTTCGCGTAGAGCGAAAGACCGCGTGAGGCCATAAGAAATCGTGGCGTGAGAGCCCGATATCGCTAAGCAGCGTTTAAAAATTGCTTGAAGCAAAACAGAATTCGTGTGGAAGCGAGTCATTGAAGAATATTTTTTTTAGCTACCGAGGCCGACTGGTTACGGTTCTCAGTGCCTTACATGTAAAAAGAAATGAGATTGTGCGTATTCCAGTGCCTGCCGAGTTCGCGCCCTTCGAGCGTGGCGAGCTTGTAGGTGCCAGGCCTGAGTACGGCTGTGACCTTATATGGTCCTTCGTAGCTTTTGGCAAACTTTCCTCCTTCTGTAGGCTGACTGGCTTCCCTTTTCCTGAGTACCAAATCCCCTACTCGGAATTCCCTTGCTCTGACTTTGCGGTCGTAGTATTCTTTTACTTGCCTTCGCTAATTTTCTGCTTTGAGGAAAGCCTGCTCCCGGCGTTCTTCGACGAAGTTGAGATCGGCCGCCATGGTTTCCTCGTTCTCCTTGGCTTCATAGTTCTCCTCTCTCCATGTTGGAATGAACACTTCCGAGGGTGCTCTTGCTTCCAGACCGTAGCACATGGAAAACGGTGTTTCCCCTGTCGCCCTCCTCGGAGTTGTGCGGTATGCCCACAGCACGTTGGGAAGCTGGTCCACCCAGGCTCCTTTGTAAGATTCCAGCCTCTTCTTGATCCCATCCATGATTGTTCGATTGGCGTTTTCTACTTGGCCGTTCCCCTGCGGGTAGGCCACAGAGCTGTAGGTGTGCCTGATTTTCCAATCTCCCAGGAGTTCATTGAAATCTCCGGCCTCGAATTGGGTTCCGTTGTCCGTAGTGATCTGCTTTGGAACACCGTACCGGCAGAGTATGTTGTTGTTCACAAATTTTGAGCATTGTTCTGAGGTTCCTCCCACTAAAGGCTCGGCCTCGATCCACTTCGTAAAATAATCGATGGCCACGATGATCCAACGGAAGTTACCGGGTACCCTCGGCATCAATCCGATCAAGTCTATCCCCCAATGAGCAAAGGGAATCGATGAGCTGATGGGATGATAGCTGGTTCCTGGTCTACCCGGAATGTTCTGAAAAACTTGGCATACTTTGCAACGCTTGGCGCGCTTGGCACAGTCCTTCACCATGGTCGGCCAGAAGTATCCCTGCAGGACAATGCGTCTTGCCATGGAGAAAGGACCTTGATGTGCTGCGCATACTCCCTCATGCACTTCTTCCATGATTTGCCCCGCTCTGGCTTCATCAACACACCTTAGCAATGTGCCATTGTACGATCTCTTGTATAGTCGGCCATTCTCAACGACGTACGTCGGCACCCTCCGTTTGATCAAACGGGCCGTCGTCTCATCGCCCGGGAGAATCCCATCCTTCTTATACCGGATTAGCTCCGCGATCCAGCCGTTGGCCTCCTCGGTGACAATAGAGATGAGCTGTATGTGGATGCTTGGGGTTCCCAAGTCTTCAATGTGAGCCATCTTGGAGATATGTTCGGGGCTGTCGTTGCTCAGTTTGGAGAGAACGTCAGCCTCGGTGTTTTCCGCCCTCGGGATCTGCACCAGCTCGTATCCTTTGAGGATTTTGAGCAACTCTAAGGCCGCCTCCTTGTATAGGCGCATCCGTTCCTCCTTGGTGTCGAACTCCCCTTTGATTTGACTGACGACCAGGCGCGAATCGCACCTGATCCTAACGTATTCGGCCTTCAGGTTGAGGATGATTCTCAGTCCGCTCAGTAATGCTTCATATTCGGCTTCGTTGTTGGACACCTTGAACTGGAATTTTATTGCATGATAGGAGCGGAATCCTTCCGGTGATTGGATTACCACGCCCCCACCGCAAGCCTTTGCAGCTGACGATCCATCAGTAGATAAAGTCCACCATCCTCCCTGCTCCGCCACGGGTACGAGGTTGTTGTCACGTGCAGTACATTCTACCATGAATTCGGCCAAGGCCTGGGCTTTGATTGCTGCCCTCGGCTTCATCTCTATCTGATATTGACTCAGATAGACAGACCACTTGATGACCCTGTTAGAGGCCGTCGGATTCCTGATGATGATGCTCAGAGGTTGATGACTCCTTACTTCCACTTCGTGGGCTTGGAAGTAATGGTTCAGCTTCTTGACCGTGTTAACAACGGCCAAGATTGTTTTTTCCACCACTGAGTATCTGAGCTCGGCGTCCCTCAAGGTTCTACTAACATAATAGATAGGGCGCTGAGTGTCTCCTTCCTCTCTCAACAATACGGAGCTTATGGCCCCTGGGCTAACTCCCAAGTAAAGGTACAGCTTCTCGCCTTTGACCGGCTTCGCTAATACCTGCGGGGTTAGCAGATACTTCTTCAGTTCTCCGAATGCCGCCTGGCATTCGGGCGTCCATTGGAATTGTGGGACCTTCTTCAGTGTGCCGAAGAAAGGAATACTCTTCTCGGCGGATTTTGACAAAAATCGGCCGAGTGCAGCCATCTTCCCCGTCAGGCGCTGTACTTCCTTTATGGAACGGGGGGCCTCCATGTCCAGGATCGCCTTGACCTTCTCGGGGTTGGGCTCAATACCTCGTCGGCTCACGAGGTATCCCAGAAACTTTCCACCTTCTACACCAAATGTACATTTTTTGGGGTTAAGACGTAAATTGAACTTGCGCATAATAGAAAAAACCTGGGCCAGATCCTCCGCATGGTTAGAAGCCTGCTTGCTCTTGACGATCATGTCGTCCACATATGCTGCCATCGTCTTTCCCAAGACCGAGTGAAACACCCGGCTGACCATCCTGGTATACGTGGCTCCGCTGTTCTTTAGCCCGAATGCCATCACCAAATAGCAGTACACCCCCTCTGGGGTGAGGAACGTCGTCTTCTCGGCATCTTCGTCGTGCATGAATACCTGGTGGTATCCTCTGAACGCATCCATGAAAGACATGACCTCGCACCCGGCTGTTTCGTCGATCATTTGATCAATGTTGGGCAAAGGGAAAGGGTCCATAGGACAAGCTCGGTTTAGGTCAGTGTAATCCACACACATCCTGAACGTCTGCCCCTTTGGTGCCAGCACGACGTTGGCCAGCCAGGTGGGGTATTTTATCTCCTTGACATGCCCTGCTGCTTGGAGCATGTCCACCTCCTTCTTCACGAAATCTCTCCGGTCTTTGCTCAAGTGCCGCCTTCTCTGCTTTATGGGCTCTACCTCCGATCCGACCGCGAGGCGATGGGTGATCAGGGTTTTGCTAACTCCTGGCATATCCTCGACACTCCATGCAAAGACCACAAAATTCTCCCTGAGTACCTGTATGATTTTTGATCGGAGCTCGGCACTGATGTTAATACCGAGCTTGATCTTCTTCTCCTGCTGCTCCTCCATTATCACCACATCTTCTGTATCCTCGGCTGGTTCAGCCCGAGGACGGCCTTCTTCTTCCTTCAAGAGTGCCGTGGCAATACTGTCCACTCTGAGATCCTGGGCGTCCATCTTCTTGGTTTGCTTCTGGTAGCAGAGTCGGGCGAGCCTTTGGTTTCCTCGGCACACTCCCACTCCTGAATCGGTAGGGAATTTCATGCTCAAATACTTCACTGATGTTACGGAGTCGAGATCTTCCAGTGCAGGCCGACCCAAGATCAGGTTATGGGATCCCAGAAGTCGTACCACCAAAAATTCCACCGGGATCGTCCTCCTATGCTCTCCATCACCGGAGGTGACCATCACCTCGACTAGGCCCTCTGAATCGATGATGTCCCCTGTGAATCCGGACAAGGGAGTCCTTATTTCTTCAAGAGCTCCTTTTTTAACCCCAGCTCCTCAAATGTCCTCACATACATGATGTTCACCGAGCTCCCATTGTCAACGTAGGATCGGTGGATTACCACCTCGTTGATCTCACACTTGATAACCAAAGCATCTCTGTGGGGTGATGGGATCTCAGGCAGGTCCTTGGGACCAAATAGGAGGGGCTCTGTCTTCGTGACTTTCGACGGTCCGGGTGCGCTGTGGACATCTCCGACGTAAGCCGAGCGTACCCATTTCTTTCTTTGCTCGGCACTGTCTCCCCCGGTATTGCCACCATAAATCATTCTGTTCTCCTCAACCCTCTTCTGTCTGGGGTTGTCTTCTTCTTCCTCGTCACTCGGGAGACCTATCTCCTTCCTCTTCTTCTGCTGAGTTCCCACCGGCTTCTTCTCTCGGTTGTCCCCATTCTTCCTCCCATCGTCCTTGCGCCATGTGTTCCTTTTTTTGACGAATTGTCGCAAGTATCCCGCTTGGATCAAGTTCTCGATCTCTCTCTTCAGGACTTTGCACGCGTCCGTGTCATGACCGGCCGCTCTGTGAAACCTGCAATAAGGGCCCTCCCCGACAGTGCAGATCGGGGGGAAACGCGGATCGTACTCCACCAAGCCCTGATGCTCGGCGAATTCCAGAATGGCGCTTACGGGATGTGTAAGCGGCGTGAGCTCATCGGGGAACAACAACTTGGGACCTCTTGGGGGATAAGGTCTCCTGTCCTCGTCTCCTTCATATATCTCCTTTCCATGTGACCTGCGGTCACGTGGGTCTCTGCCCTTCCGGAAACGGTGTCCGACCGGCAAATGCGGTCGCTCATCGATGGTAACCTTCCTCGGCGTGGGCTTCACTGCAGTCGCGATGGAACCAAGCCTTCCTGCTTCCTCCTTCTTCTTGTTTGCCTCCAACTCCTCTGCTTCGGCCTCATCTTCTGCCATGGCTAACGCGACGGAATATTCCCTCGGCTTCTCCAGGGCCAGACGCTTGGAGAAATCACCTGATCGCAAGACCAAATGAAAGGTAGATAACCCAGTTTTGTCATCTGCTCCGTAAACTCTGGTGGTCTCCAGCTTCCATCTTGTCAGAAATTCCCTCAAGGGCTCGTCAGGTCGTTGTCTGACCGACAGAAGATGTGAAAAATGTAATTTCTTCTTCCTGTTCCCGGCAAAATGCACCAAGAACCTTCGTGCTAAATCCTCCCACGAGTCGATCTTCCCTTCAGGCAGCTCACTGAACCACTCAGACGCTAACCCATCTAGAGTGGCGGGGAACGATCTACAAAGGACCTCCTCGGAGAACGTTACCACATTCATGAGGGTTTGGTACCGGTTGAAATGTTCCTGCGGGTCTGCGGTCCCGTCATATCTTGGTATAGGCGGCATCTGAAAGCTGCTCGGTAGTGGTGCCCTCAGGATTCTTTCAGAGAAAGGGGAACGAAGTCTGAACATTGGTTCGGAAACCTGTCCTGCCCCGTTCTTCCTCTCTAGGGCGTCCAGTCTCTGCAAGAGGAGATCAATGCGTTCGTCCCCATGTCTACCCGTGCCCCCGCCCATTGCGCCAGGCGTCCCTTGGGGCGCTCTCAGGATTGGATATTGAATGGGTTGTTCGACCCGGGAATTTTGTCTTTCCTGGTGGACCTCTCTGTGTCGGTCACAGTGCTACTCTTCGCAGGGCATCCTAATCTTCCCCGCTTCGTTCTGTAGGAGGATATTCCGCCGGCCATGCAGCCGCTCCGTGGCCGGGACTCGCATCCGGCTGAACACAGATACGTGTGACTCACTCTCATCTTGTCCCTCCTTTAGGGGTTCATGGCGTTTGTTCGCCGTCTCCTTGTCTCGACGGCTAGCCTGCTTCTTGTTGGGCCTGCGCTCCGGGCCCTTGCCGTTGTCCCGCTGCTGGGATTGGCTCGGCTCCTTGTTCTCGGGTCCCCCGGCCAAAGGGTTCAGGCGGGGGTCCGCCATCAGACTCTTCAAGTGTTGGGCGAAAAGCTCTGCACTTTCCACCGCGTTCTGCTGGACCTCGCGACGTTCGCCAAGCTGGAGCGTTGGCTGGGGCATCGTGACCGGCATGTGGAAACCAGTCATGGGTTGATTGAGCAGCATCGCCCTCATCATGGCCCAAAAACCGCTAGGGTCTGGACCTGGGGTCCTCGCACCGGAGGTCTCCCCGAACTGGAAGAATGGTGAGTTGAAATCACCGGGCAGCACCACGCTTCCCCCGCGGACTAACCCGTTGGGAGGGGGTTGCGTTAACACACCGGCGCCCTGGGTGGGCACCTGCCGTATCGGCGCCTGAGACCCCGCGGCTTTTGCCGTCCGCCGTCTGGGAATGCGGTGGCGCAGGTCAGTGGTGTTTTGGCTGGCGACATCGTTGAGGCTGATGTCCAGCTCATCGGGACCTGCGCCGGTCGGCGCCGTTATAGTCATCCTGATACCATCACCGAGATTGGCGGTAGACGATCTGGTCACTCTCCTTGACGCAACCATTTTCTGGAGCACGCTTGATGTGTTCGACACTCTCAATGAAAGCACCAATGTTGGGTTATGGAACCCGGGGGCCTAGGTAACTAGGCGGATGAGTATCGAACTAAGTCTGAGTGCACGAAAATATGGGGTCAAGTAAACTGAGAATAGTATTGTGCTGGTAAGAGTCTCACTTAGAACGTAAGTCCCTTTTCCCTTAGAAGAGAAGAGGTTTATATACAAATTACAGCTAGGGTTCCGACCGTTGGTCCGCAATCCAACGGTCTGGGCCCACTAAGATTGGGTTGTTCACTGGCGGCGTCCAACCACATAATTATCCCTAGGATTGCTATACAAAATAGGTAACCAGTAGGGTGGCTATAGCAACTCTGCCAGAGGCATGGCAGGAGTCTAATCGTGGGTCCCTTGATCTTGACCACGCCAGCTCTCTTGTCTGCGTCTGGTCTGTCGCTGCTCATGGCCGAGGCCGAGTTCATGACGTATGTTCAAGAGTTCTCCGGACGGGAGGCCGGCCGGATCGGTCCGAAGGTGACCGAGACTGCTGAGGCCGATCGCGTGGCGTTTGCCGAGGCGGTCCTTGATGGTCCTTCATCTTGGTTTTGCCAAGTGGGCCTTGGCGTAGTTGGGCTGGGCCATTCTCCTGTTGAGCTAGATATCCCCATTCCCGGATATCCATCAAGGGCTAAAACACAATGAGTTTCCCAATATAGGACCATATGTTTTTATTTCCCAATGTAGGACTTTTGGTCATTATTAATTAGTCATTATTCAA
>OOIL02004591.1:1331735-1390426 GCA_900332095.2 Cuscuta campestris | reverse complement strand
TGGAATGTCAGGCAACAAAAATGGAAGATGAAGTTCTAAAAGTGAAAAAAGCATCACCCACTCCTTTGGAAGTAATGAAGGAATCTATAGCCAATTTACTCAGCCAAAGAGGATTGCCCTTGCAACTCCTAGAGCAGCTGCCATCAAGGTTTCATTTTAAAGCTTTTTATATATCTTTTAGCCATTGTTTGGTTTGGGAATTCTCGAGGGGGGGGGGGGGTAGGGTTTGGGTTGGGGTTCTAATTTGTTTGTGATATATCAGAAAATAGGTTTCTACTTGGTTAAAGAAGTATCTTTCTTAGTTAAATTATTCATTCTTTATATATTCTTATTTTTACTTTTTTTCCCAACCAACTATTGTAAAAAAAATTACGAGTAATTAACTGAGTATATCTCCTCTTCAGTTGGAAATCCCCCAACCAAACAAGGTCTTAAGCACATCATGACCTATATGGTCTGATCCTTTTTTCTGAATTGCTAGAAGTAAACTGCATTTTTATGACACTTTTGGACCAAGAATGCTATACCTAATTCAGTATGACACCAAACTTACACCTTTTTGATGATATGTATATTGAACGGACCTTTTTTCATTAGATGGGAGCGTTTGGGTGATATTGTAGTGCTTCCTATGACATGCTTCAAGGACCCACTATGGGACTCTGTTGGGGCGGAGCTTTGGAGTTTGGTTGCAAAGTCACTTGGAACTAATCGACTTGCTCGACAAGTAAGATGTACACCTCCTATTCTTAATAATTGCTGTGGATTTTAAGGCAGTATTTACATTACTTGACAAATGTCACTGCCCCATAGATTCAAGGTATTAAAAGTAACAAACACGAGCGAATACAACAAACGATAAAAACAATCGGCCCAATGCCCGTTTGGCAATAACTTCTGCGGTTAGCCTTGGTTTTTTAAAAAGGCTATTTAATGACAACGTTTAACTTTAGCGTTTTCAAATTTAATTTGCACCATTAACAAATTATTTCAAAATGCTAAGGCTAATAGAAGATATTGTTCCCAAACAAGTTCCCATTATATTCCACACATGGGGTCTTGGCAATGGGTGTATGTTAACCTTACCAATTCTTCTCTCCTCTTCCTCACAAAATGAAAGGAAAATCACATTTCCAATTTTACTTTACACATGACTAAAGTTTTCTTTTCCCTCCTATTTTCTTTTCTTTTTCTTTTAATTTCCTTGAACTAAACACAATGTTCTAGAATCCATAAGAAGAAAAGATATCAACATATATGATATAATTACATCGTATTTCATACAACAACAATCCAATTGGATCCCTCGAGAGTAGGCTCTGGAGAGGGTGTGTGTACGCAGACCTTGCCCCCACTCGTAAGTAGAGAGGCTGTTTTCAAGAGGCTGTTTACATCGTATTCCATTACCTATCATTTGAAGAACATTGTTTCACAATAACTCTCATCTTTCCAACTCTGCCATCTCAATAACTCTCACCTCTTTGTTATGGTATAATATTCAATTAGTTTTGAGTCTTTCCGTTATTGGTTTCTATGTCCAAAACAGAGTGATGACACATATTCTGTAGGAAAATGGTAAAGTCACTCCTACTCTCACTCCACCTTTCACCCCAACCTTCTCACTAACATCCTCATCCATGGAACAGTAACAGTTGTCTATGGGTGTCTCTAGATGTCTCTAAGGTGGGGGAAATATTTGTGTTATTTTTAGTATCAAAATGAAAGATAGTGTTTCATGGTGGAAAGGTTTAATTAAACTTAGTATGCCTAAGTTTACAGGGAAGAATATCTCCAAGTGGCACAAGAGACAGTACTCTGGAGATGCTTGTTGGAGATGATGGGTGGGTAAATCACCGCGAGAATGGAATCTTATATTCATTTGATGCTACCAAGTGCATGTTCTCCTGGGGTAATCTCTCCGAAAAGTTGAGAATGGCCCGCCTTGACTGCAAGGACGAAGTTATCGTCGATCTGTTTGCTGGTATTGGATATTTTGTGCTCCCATTCCTCGTCAGGTACTCCCTCCTCGTCTGGTATTGGTATTGGAAATTTTGACACATTTTGTTACACTTTGTGTACATTTTGGACTTTCACTCTACATTCGCTCTTTTAAATTAAATATGTATATATTCATCAGGGCTAATGCGAAGCTGGTGTATGCGTGTGAATGGAACCCCATGGCTATTGAGGCACTCCGTCACAATATCCAGGCAAATCTTGTGGCCGATCGTTGTGTAGTTCTTGAAGGAGATAACCGCATTACAGCACCAAAAGTGAGCAGTTTAGCTTCTCAAAGTCTCCCCTTCTTTTAGCTCCCTTCCACAATCTTTCTCTATTTATTCGTTTAACTGCATCTCTATGTGTGTGTGTGTGTGTGTGTGTGTTGGGCCAATGATATAGGGTGTTGCTCATCGTGTTTGCCTCGGGCTCTTGCCAACGAGTGAGGGTAGCTGGGTCACTGCTGTAAGAGCATTAAGGTATTTCATCTTTTTAATGTAGAATTATGCTCCTCTGTCCCAAAATGTTTGCAATTTAATGCAAAAACGAAGCAAAAGTTTAAGCCTTTTCAATTTGTTTTATGCAAAATGAAGCAAAACCAAAAGTTTAAGCCTTTTCATCTTGTTAGTCTTATTATTATTTAAAATTTTATAAGTGACATGATGTATGTTCTATAATGAACCCAAAGGCCAGAACTACCTGTACAGATCTTGTTACTTTTCGAAACAATTCTTAGAACCACATTTTCTGAATTGTAGAATATGGTTTTGTAGTTATGGAAAAAACCTGGATCTTACGAACCCAAGACATGATGAACTAACTGTATGTCCCTAGGGTTATGCTACACTCACACCACGAATGACACCAAGGCTAACACTGCCACGGTCTCTCACACACTATACACAGACAGTGATTCTATGTGGGTGTTTGTCTCCGATGATGTAAACCTTGGAGCTAAAACAACATCTTCCACACTTCAACGTCTCTAAACCCTAACAACTCGCAAACATTCTCTATATAGCATTATTTGGGAGATAACTATAGTGATGGTTTCAATGTCTTTTTCACAATGCAGAGAGGAGGGCGGGGTGCTACACATTCACGGGAATGTCAAGGATTCGGAAGAAGCCTCGTGGAAACAACATGTTTTGCAGTCAATCCATGCGATGGCCCGAGCCGAAGGTGCGGTTTTTTCAGTCCTCTATGGGGCCCGCAATGGCTTCGATGAACATTACCATTTTTCTTTCTTCATCCAAACTAATGGATTGCATTGTGATATCTCAGGTCGCGTTTGGGAGATATCGGTAGAACACGTGGAGCGTGTGAAATGGTATGCTCCTCGGATTTGCCATCTCGTTGCTGATGTAAGATGCAGTATGTGAAGTGATGAGGGAGTACTAATTAATATTAGTGAAAAATCTATGGAGTAAAAGATATGGCATTACATAAGAAACTATTTATGTTTGTGTGGATCACTCTATCCCATTTGTTCTTTCGCGCCAGTTCAATGTTATGTCAGTTTTTTTCTTTCTTATTCTTTCCATCCCCTTTTAGGTGTAGATCCCTTTCGTCCCATTTCTTTTCCTTTTTTTATTCCGTCTTACCCAATTTAAACTATCCGTTTTGGTTTACGATGTTTGACTGAAATCATTTACGTATTGAAAAATTATATTCAAAGTTCTACGTACTGAAATCATTTAAGTACTGAAATCATTTACGTAGTACAAAATAAGAAAGAAGTAATATGACTATCATTTTATCAATGAGTATTGAAAATGGATGTGAGAGAGGTAAATGTTTGATTATGTGAATAGTGAAAAATAATTTAAATTGGGACGGAGAGGATAAATTTTTTTTAATTTCTATTTAAACTAAAATTACTTAAGAAAACCTAAAATAAATATTTCATTAATTTTAAAGTTAAAAGTAGGGATAAAAAATATCAAAAGTTTATTTTTAAAAATGTATTCATCATTAGAATTAAATTCAAAGTTAAATAATAATAATAATAAAACTTAAAGTACATGTTTACATCAACATTTCATTGATTTTATTGTTTCTCACATTTATTCTTAATTACTCCATCATGTCTAAAATAATGCGAATGGTGACGAAGAAGGTGAGCGGGAAGTAAATAGAGAGGCCAACGACGACGACGGCGACAGCAGTTGAATGGGCGGAAACAGCAGAGTAGACCGCCGTGACGAAGGCGATTACGACGGCAGCCAGAGCGGCGACGAGCAAATATCCGGCGATGTAGCAAGCCCTATCCAAAGTGTCACTGTAGACGGGGAACCAGAGTGCGCCGGTGGCGGCGATGCAAGCGAAGGTTGCAGAAAGGGAACACGCGAAGGCGATTGTGTCCGCGACGAGAAACGCCTGGAAAGCCGCGCCGCCCTCCTTCTTCTCCATTCCGGTGAAACCCGCGGCGGCGGCGATGGCCATGAGTGCGATAAGAGCGGATACCACCATCATCGGAGGAACCACTTCTCTCATCTTCATAACATCATCATCTGACGCCATTATTTCGATCTCCCCTAATAACTCCCTCCCTCCCCTTTCCTTTTACACGAGTGGATACCACCATCATCGGTCGGAGGAACTGCCCTATACATACATACATACATACTTTGGGAAGATCCATTTCCACGGGAACATAAGACCGTCCATTCATACATGGTAGAGTATGGAATAATTGTTCTTTAATTCCTTCACAAGTAAGTTTTTTTTACCTTTAGTTGGGAGTGACTCAAAGGATCTCATTCCATTCAATAGCATGTTTACCCGGTAATGTTTGGTGAAAATGTGAAGCCAGCGTAAAACTAATGATTCTTATTAACCCCTCTAAGATAAGAATATCAGATCATCCATTATTTAATTAGGAGCAATGAATAAGCTTTAACCTATTTGTACACCAAAATTTGTACCTCATTTTGTATTCTAAAGGCATGTAACGACATTTTGTGCTAGTGTGATGTTAGTGTGATGAATTACATTGACAAAAAATGTCAGTGTAATTTTTTTTAATTGAACTAACATTTTCTGCCAGTGTGAATCGTTAAAATGTCGGTGCATTTCTTTGGAGTATAATTTAGAGTGCACTCTTGGTGTACCCCTAGCATGCTTGAATGAACAATTATAGAGAGCTCTAAAAAAGGGGTCATGCTAGGGTGCCACCAAAAGTGTGATATCATTGGTGCATCCATGCTCCGCACATTTAACACACGTGATAATACTGTGTCTTACTCTATATCCCGTAGGCCGTATCTTCTTTCCAATTTGACCTTTTACGGTTTCTAATTCAATACTTTGACCATTAATATTTCTATTCGTATATAGACATATACTCGTATTAAAGAGTATAAAATATGGAGTATGATATTTTAAAACTAATTTTCCAAATAAATCTATTGATACTAAATTTATGTCATAATTCAATAATATGAAATGGAGAGTGATGGGTATATTAGGCCAAAAATTAGATAGTATCATATAATTAGCCCAATATACATATCCAAGTTATGGCCTCGAAGGACTGAGCCCAGACCCAAGGACGGTCCCGGAGCTTGGAGGATGGGTCGACCCGCCTGGGCTATATATATATATATATATATATATATATATATATATATATATATATATATATATATATATATATATATATATATAATGTACCTTGGTGAAAGAAATAAGAATAAAATGTAGCCCTTGGATCTGATGCATTGTGCGGCTCAGATTGCATCCTGCACTCAAATTTTGAGATAGTGCATTTTTAAAGGATTTTGGTACATTTCGACATGATGCATTTTAAAACCATTTTGGTGCAACTAATTTTGATGCAATCCTGACCCTTAGATTTCACAATCTAAAGAACCGGATTCATTCTTATTTCTTTCATAAGATTGCATTCTCACTTGAACACACACACACACACACACACACACACATATATATATATAAAGTACTCTGTAGTTTTTTGTAGTGCAGTACTCCGTAGTTGATACTTTAGTGCCATGTAGAAAAAGAAGTGCTTAATTTTTTAAATGAATGTGTAAATATGAATTCAAATATGGAATAATTGACAAGATAGAAGACCCAATACCATAAGTCCATACTCCATAAAACCTAATCACTAATTCACTAATAGAAAGTACAACCTTCTCGTACTCTGAGATAGGGGTGGACACGATATGGTTTCGGGACGGTTCCGGTTCCGGAACCACCACCCCTTGGTACCGGTACCGGTACCGGACCGGCCGGTACCGGTTCTGATTCCCGGACAGGCGGTTCCGGTACCGGACCGGCCGGTTTCGGCCACCCCCAATTTTCTTTTTTTTTTTTTGCTTTTTTATTAAATTTTTAAAGTGTGAAATTGTAAATGTGTAATTGTTAAAGGAAAGGATGAAATAAAAAATCTAAAAAAGAAATTGATAAAGGAAAGAATGAAATAAAAAAATAAAAAAATAAAAAAATAAATAACGGTGCCGGAACCGGAACCGGTACCACCCGTGCCGTTACCGAAAAATGGGTACCGGAACCGGTACCGGAGTGGGCGGTACCGGTACCGATTCCCAGAACCGGTGGAACGTCCCGGCCGGCAGTGACGGTGGCGGGTACCGGCGGCACCATTGCCGGTCACGGTACCGTACTGGTACCGTGTTCACCCCTACTCTGAGACGCTACGATCCTCAAAATTTGAAGCGATAAAACGTTAAACAACTTAAAATTTGTAATTTACAATAGAATAGAAATACGAGCCGAATATTAAAATATAATATTGAATCGAATAGGAATAGTACCAATAATTATTCGAATAAAAACGAATATGAATAATGGTATACTCCGCATTATATATAGTCAATTGAATTTTTTTTGTTTCACAAAGCAAGTAAATTTAGAGATTTTTTTTTCAAATAATAAAAGATATTAGTGAAATAATTAATAATTAAAAAATGATCATGGGTTAACAAAATAATGAAATTATTATAATTAATAATAACTTTATTCTTAACTTGTTTATTAAAAAAAGTGAAAAATTTATTTAGAAGTATATATACATTTACTCCATTTACTCCGGAGTAGTTTGGTTGACGATACCATCAAACTTCTTTGAAGTGGGACCGGACAATAATAATGTCTACCGAAAGAGTGAAAGAAGTAAAGGAGTACGTGAGGGTATTGATCTTCATGGTACAAGCCACCGGCACTCTGATAGCCGCCGCCGTCATGGCGGCGGGTTTCACCGGCGACCATAGAACGCCGCGGGCGACGACGACCCCCACCACCGCCTTCTACGCATTCGCCGTCACCGACGCACTGGCTTTCGCGTGTTCTCTCTCCGCTACCTTCGCTTACTCCTTCCTGGCGGCAAGCGGCGGATCGCCGTCCCCGCCGTTTTCGCTCGACGGCGGTGGTTGTAATGATGGATATTCCAATGGGACTCACCGCTTCGCGAGGAGCATGCTGGGTTTGGCTCTCTTTGCACTCGCGGTTGCTTTTGCCGCCGGTCTCTACTCCCTCCTGTTGCCCCACCCTGTTGCCCCCGCTGCTGCTGTCGCCGTCATGTGAAGTAGAAATCTAAATGAGAATTAGAAAAATGCTAGGGGTACACCAAAAGTGTACCCCATTTGTCTCCCACCCCCTCCTTGTCCACATAAAAAGGCAAGAAACTCAAAAATAAATAAATAAATAAAAATCAAATAAAAATGAGTGATGGAGAAGGGGGTGGTGTACATTTGAGGTATACCAAAGGTGTACCCCTAGCATTGCTCTGAGAATTATTCCCCTCCCCAAGAACGAGTATATACTTAAAATTTGTTTAAAATATAAGAAATGTTTAGAGTAGTAAATGAATAATCGAAAAATCGATTAACGTCTGCATTCGTATCTATTTATACGAAAAATTTCTTTATTTGTTTAAAGCGGTTATTAATAGTCTTACTTTTTAAATAAAATATTTGTTTATACGGAAAATATCTATATTTGTTTATACGTACTAATGATAAGAATTATTAATAGTCTTACTTTTTTAATATAGTAGAGAATATACTGTCCATATTCTACGGTCGCTTTTTTATAAAAAATTTACCTGGAGTATTAAATTTTAACCACTTACTTTTTATTTTTCAAAATTTTTCTTAAATTCTACAAAGTCAGCCTATGTCAATTAATGAATATGTAGGATGGGAAAGATGATGAAGTGTACTCCCTCGCTCTCTCTGAAATTAAAGAGATTTATACTCTGTATTATATTATTTTATTTGACAATGAGTATTTTGATATTTAAATCACTCGGACACTTACGATACTAGATTGGTAAAATTGATAGTTCACATATAGGTGGTCTAATAGCCAAGGTCATCAGGAAGTCAAAATTGACCAACTTCAAAAATAGCACCACCCCTCGTAGTTTGAAAAATAAGCACCAATACTAATCTGTTTCCAAAATTAATTCCTAAAGTCTTTATTGTTTCAAAATGTTGCACACATACCCCTTTTGGTCATTTTCCAGCCATTTTTCTAGCAAAGAGAGGAGCATTGATGCCTATTTTCCAAACCATGGGGGACATTGCTTCTCATTTCTTATTTTCGTTAATTTTTTATTTTTTCCTTTTTCCCTTTTTTGTTTCGTTTATTAATCAAGATTTTTAAATTTATTTTAAAATTATATTTATAATGTTCTTAAAATCTATTTTTTTTGTTTAAAAAAAAATATATATACTGCATATGCACATCTCGAATTAATATTTTTTATTTTTTGAAATAATTTTTTTTGAGAACTTCAAAAAAATGAGGAAAAAATTAAGAAATAAAAAAGATATTCATTTTTATTTTTTATTTTATTTCATTCCTTATTTTATATTAAAAATAAAAATATGGAATAAAAAATTTAAAACGCTTTTGTAGGAATAAAAAAGAAACAAAGAAATAAAAAAGAACTAAAGAGGGAAAAAACCAAATAAAAAAAATAAGAAATGAGCTGGAGCACCCCCTGTGCTTTAGAAAATAGGTACCAATGCTCCTCTTCGCTAGAAAATGTTCGAAAAATGATCAGAAAGGGTTGAAATGCAACATTTTGAGACCACGAATATTTTAGAAATATGTTTTGAAAATAGATGTGATATTGTTGTCAATTTTCCAAACCATTGGAGTCATTATTGGAGCTATTTGGCCTTCTTAATATAAATAATTATGTAAGGATGACCTAAAATTAAATATTTTACAGGGACTAAACACATACTCCCTTCGTCCTCCAGTTTTTGTCCACTTTTGACTTTTAGAACTGTTCATCTAAGCACTTTGACTCATCAAATTCTCTCAATGTGTAAGCCTAAATATAGTCATGTGTGATCTTGTTTGATTTGTCTTAATATATAGATTAATATATAATTTCTATAATTTTTTAATATACAAATTACAAGATAAAATGGATTAAAGAAGTGCATTAGATGGTGTGTAAAAATGAAAGTGGACAAATACTCTAGGACGAAGGGAGTATTATCCTTAAACTAATACTCCCTCCATCCCAATAAATTACTCTCTCCGTCCCACAAAATATTACCCATTTTGAATAGTATTTGGTCAAAACATTACACACTTTTAGTACAAATTGTGAGAAAAGTAAATTGAATTATAATATAAATTTAATATAATTGGATTCATCTTGGGATCTTGTTTTGATATATAAAATTTTTATAACATTTTTTTCTTTAGATTATATTTAATTTATGATCAAAGCGTGTAACTGTTTGACCAAAAATACATCAAAATGAGCAATGTTTTGTGGGACGGGAGAGTATAATATTAGAATTACGAGACAAATTTCTGCATTTCTGAAATCATTTTATTAAAAATTACATCAAAATTTATTTTATCACATAATCTTTCAAAACCTACTTCGATTATAAACAAAATTTATCACATAAATTTAAGCAGTGGGATTCTAGTGACATACACCTTTGGTGATACTAGCGGTGCCACTGTCATTTTGGGTACTTCCGGTGCTCCATTTGTAAAATTGACAGGTCCTACCCCCTAACGCATCCCCTTAACCCTCACCTTACCCCCGCCTCTGCACTTCACCCCTAATCACGTCGTAAGCCCCCACAAAATGTGTGACTATTATGCATTGTATAATAGCCACACATTTTGTGGGGGGCTTACAGCGGTGTTGGGGTAGGAGTGAAGGGGTAGAGGTAAGACGGGGGTTTAGAGGGTGGGTTAGGGATAAGAATTGTCAATTTTACAAACGGAGCATCGGATCACCTTACACAACTAGAACCCCACCCAAATTTAAGTCTAAAAGTCTAAAACTATAAAATTCCATAGCAAAGTATTTCGTCCTTACCGGTAGTGTTCGCCTTCTAGACTCAGTCACCATGTCCCCGGCCGTTCGCCTGCGCCGACTTGGCGCGATCACCGCCCTTTCTGCCGCCGGAGCTTACACTCTCATCCGCGACCCCTCTTTCTCCTCCAACGACCCCGGCGGAAACTCTGCTTTCGATACCGTGCAGAGGAGGATCACCGATCCTCTCACAGTGTTGCCGCGCCGAGCAGATCAGGAGGCAGCGTTGATCGGAACCAGCCCCGCCAATCCTCTAGATATTCTCGTAGTTGGCGGTGGCGCCACGGGAAGCGGCGTCGCTCTGGATGCTACCACCCGCGGTCTCCGAGTCGGCCTTGTTGAGCGCGAGGACTTCGCTTCTGGCACCTCCTCCAGGTCCACTAAACTAATTCACGGAGGTTAGTGTCTCGATATACATTTTAACACACAATGATCAAGTATGTTCAAGCGATGTCTTTGATGAAACTGGGAGGACGAACATGGAGAGGTTGTGAATTGTTAATTTTGAATGATTTGATGCGCGAAATGGGTATTTTGATGATATATTTGATAAAATACAATACAAATCAATGAATTGCTTCGTATCTTTTCGGGTCCTCTTTAATTTTGTACCTCAATTTCATGTTGATCTTGATTTTGTAATTTTTTTGTGCGCATCTCTATCAATTTATTACTCCGTATGTAATATACTCTACTGAATCACTTACCAGTTGAAATAATCCATTTTGAGTTTTCATTAAGAAATCAGAAGAGTTTCTCTTAATCTTCTTAGTTCTCTGTTTTGACTATATGTTGTCTCAACATTAGACATTTGATTCAGGAGTTCGTTATTTGGAGAAAGCTGTTTTTAACTTGGACTATGGGCAGCTGAAACTTGTTTTTCATGCCCTTGAGGAACGTAAACAGGTTATCGAAAATGCACCACACCTCTGTCATGCCCTGCCTTGCATGACACCATGTTTTGATTGGTTTGAGGCGATCTACTACTGGGCGGGCTTGAAAATGTATGATCTGGTCGCAGGAAGGCGCTTGCTGCACTTATCCAGATATTATTCAGCAAAAGAGTCTCTTGAGTTATTCCCGACACTTGCAAGACATGTCAAGGATAGAACTCTAAAGGGAACAGTGGTCTATTATGATGGACAGATGAACGACTCAAGGCTGAATGTTTCAATAGCATTGTCTGCTGCTTTAGCTGGTGCTGCTGTTCTTAACCATGCTGAAGTAGTATCCCTTCTTAAAGACGAGGATAGTGGGAGGATAGTTGGTGCCCGCATTCGGGACAATTTATCAGGTACATTAAGCTTCATGTTTTTTTATCCTTGAGTAATTATGAACTTTGGTCTGTCTTTTTTGGCCATGGACTTTGAAATTATAAGTTTGGCGGCACGAGTTTCATCTATCAACCTTTGTCCTTCCGAGCATTTTTTTTGTTGACAACCATTCTTTGTGGCTATGACTTGTTTTGTGTGTGTATGGCGTCTAGGAGTGATCATATCATCAAATGGAATGTTGTAGAGGAGCATTGGATATGTATTTCTGAATTTTTATTTTTTGCAATGAAATATCCATATCATACTTCTGGCCTCACCACCATAATAACAAGAATAATAGACCTAGTATAATCCCAACTTTGTTGGAGTCTAAGGGTCAAGATGTATGCAATCTTACCCCTGTAAAGAATAGAGAGGTCGTTTTCATTCGGTCCTTGATGCATTTATGTATTTAATCCCTAAAGCTTCATAGAAAGCAAGTAGCTAAGGAAGTTTAATTTGCCATTTTGATTGTCTATCATTTACCCAAAGCTAAAACACTGTCGAAATTGAGCCTTTTAGTAAACACTGAATTGTGAACCATAACCACTATCATGATATATTACAGTATTTTATTATTTAAGAACTATTTTTACTAGCTTATGTTCCTTTCTTGCTTGTTTGAGTCTTACTTTATGTTAAAGTGCACAGGGAAGGAATTTGACACATATGCAAAAGTAATAGTAAATGCGGCTGGTCCATTCTGTGATTTTGTAAGAAAACTGGCGGACTCCAATGCAAAACCTATGATATGTCCTAGTAGTGGTGTTCATATTGTGCTTCCTGATTACTATTCTCCGGAGGGAATGGGTTTGATTGTTCCCAAAACAAAAGATGGCCGTGTTGTATTTATGCTTCCTTGGTTGGGGAGAACAGTTGCTGGCACAACTGATTCAAACACCAGTATTACAATGTTGCCAGAACCTCACGAAGATGAGATTGAGTTCATATTGGACGCCATTTCTGATTATCTTAATGTTAAGGTATATCAGACTTTTGCTTCAGCATATTTATATGTTGCACGGTATCCATTTCTTTTTCATGAATTTGACCTAAAAACGTAATATTTCAATCCTACATGTGGAAGTTATAATATTTTCATTTATAATTTATAATTATTTACTATAATCAACAGCATCTAGATATCAACTAAACAGTAGTGAACGCATCTTGAACCTTGATGATCATGGATTATGATTATTGAATGTACAATCGATCTTTCTATAAGGAATCATAAAATACTCTTTCTTCTTTACCTTAGCTCTTTTGCTATGTTTTTCACATTTTCTTCTTTTTTTCTTGTCTTTTTTCTTTTCTATTTTCCTATTTGATAACACACTTTAATTTTATGCTAGTTTTTTTAGTCTAGGTATGAAATAGAGAACAGAAATGTGTGTGTGTGTGTGAGAGAGAGAGAGAGAGCAAGCGCGAGGGAGGGAGGGAGGGAGTGTGAGAGTGAGTGAGTGAGTGAGTGAGTGAGTGGATTTCATGTGTTGTTTTGTAGACCTTGAGAACAAGCTCATTTCTCTTCTGTTTCTCCCAATAGAACAATAAAGTGGTGGGACCCACCAATTTAATTTCTTTCTCTCCATTTCTCTTGTCATCAAACCAGAAAGTGTTCTCATTTCTCCCCTTCTGTCTCTCTATTTTCTCTCTCACACTCACTTCTCTTTCTTATTTCACCCCAATCAAGCATAGCTGTTAATGTGATGGTTTAAGTGTTTTCCACTTTTCCCAGTTTATTTAGTTTGCACATGGAATTGTTTTTTTTGAGGATTTTTATCTCGACATTTAGGTGCGGCGGACAGATGTTCTCTCTGCATGGAGTGGTATCCGTCCTTTAGCTGTGGATCCTAATACCAAGGATACAGCAAGCATATCCAGAGATCATGTTGTCACTGAAGACTTCCCTGGTTTAGTAACCATCACTGGGGGAAAGTGGACAACGTATAGAAGGTAAATGGAATTCAGTACGATCCTATTATCACATAAGCTTAGTAAACACATGTCTGTATGCATTACCTATCTAACTATCGTAGAGAATATTGGTTTTATTCCTTGATAAACATTTATGAACAAGCTTTTTCTTGCTTGATCATGTCTAATAGTATATTGTGGTTTACTTTATTTTTTGAATTATTCATTTATGAGACATAATAAAAGAGGGTAAACTTGGAAGATCATAACATTTTCAATAAGTCTAGAAAAGTTAACTATACTTTTTTTTTTTTTGTGTAGTTTGGTTAATTGTGTCTCATCTTCACCACCCAAAGCCCAACACATTTGATATTATACTGGATTTGTTGCTGGTGTGTCTCATAATAAGGTCCATAGGGGTGTTATTTTTATCCCGTGTTAAGTCTTTTTTAACAAGTTTTTACTTGATTGATCAATTCCAGCATGGCAGAAGATGCAGTTGATGCTGCTATAAAGTCTGGGAAGTTGGCTGCAAGCAGTAAATGCTTAACATACAAGCTACAACTGATAGGTTCTGATGGATGGGATCCAGCATCTTTTACAATCCTTGCCCAACAATATGTGCGCATGAAACGGTCACATGGTGGGAAAGTTGTGCCAGGTGTGATGGACACATCTGCAGCCAAACATCTCTCACATGCATATGGTTCTCTTGCACAAAGAGTGGCTGCCATAGCTCAGGTGTTATTTCTTTTTAATTTTATTTCTGTCTGAAGTTCATTTTTCTAGTTTTTTTCCAACTAAGGTTCTCTCACGGTACATTGATACATGAGCTAGATTTGAGACGGGCGCATTACTTAAAAATTTACAGTGGTGTCTAAAAAGAACAGCCTTTTGAAAGCATTGTTTTCAAGTTTCAACCTTTAAAAAGTATTAGTCCCTACGTCCCAAAAAGTGCCATGTTTCGTGAAGGTACACCTTTTAAAATTTTTGGAATTTACAACTATAGTAAATCATCTACCATAGTCTAGTAGAAGTACTAATGCTCTGGTGAGGAGGTGCGAGAGGCTCTGGTGATTAGACAAGACCAACACATTCAGAAGCTAACCGAAGATATGATCTTAGATAGGAGCGTATGGAGGTCGAAAATTAGGGTGGTAGGGTAGGCCTTCGGGTATGGTCATAACTTGTGTATGACTTGTGGCTTTATTTTGTTGGATCTAGGTGTGTGCTTGTTCCTTGATAAAATTTAAGATGGGAAAAGGGTGACTGGATTGAGTCATAAGACACTTGGGTTGAACCACATTAGAAGATTGAATCCAATCAATTAGTTCAACTCAAGAATTTATATACTGATTATTTTACTCTTGGATTTCCAATGTGGGATAATCTTTAACATTCCTTTTTTGTTTGAATTTTTCTTTCTTCCTTTCCTATTTTCCCCGTTTCTATTTTCCTTGTTTGTTTGTGTGTTGAGTTTGAATCTCTTGTAAACAATCTCTAATCTCTAGTTAGAGGTAAGGTTTGTGTACACTCACCTTCCTTAGACCCCACTTTGTGGGATTTTACTTTGTTTGTTTTCGTTGTTGTACATTAAGCTCAACCAAAACTAGCTTCTTGTGTTGAAAATCACACTTTTTTTCCGGGACAAAAAACAGGTTTTGAAACTGGATTCTGTGCCTCTCTGTCTCTACGGATGGAATATTACATTTTAGCTCATGAGAATGAACAAGCTTTGGTCTTGATTTTGCAGGCCTTCTTGCCATATGAGGGCCTTTTATAATATACAGTAACACTTCAGAGTAATTTCCATAAATGGCCGGCTTTCGTATTTAGTCCTCAGTTCTAAGATACATAAATGGTCTTAAATTTTTGAAAACAATTTCATAAATAGTCCTTTAGGCCAAATATGACAATATTTTCTCCACATATAGTCCCTGAAGGATCAATTATAGAATAGTTTTCAAAAATTAAGGATCATTTATGTAATATCTTAGAATTGGGGACTAAATATGAAAAACCACAAATAACTAGGGACATTTATGGAATTTACTCAATACTTTATGAGTAAATTCTATAATTGGTCCTTTATAACAGGGAGGTTTCCCTATTTAGTCCTCTATTATCAAATATTACCCAAGTGGTCCTTCTTTTATGGGTACCTTTCCACAAATAGTCCTTTTTTGATCTTCTATCATGTTGGTGTTAATTTGAGGGCTAAAAGTGTAATTTCACAATGATAATATATCTTTTTTTTCATACACAATTCCAAAGGCTGTTCCGTTTGCGTCGTTTGTGAATTACAATCGCTTTTTATGACAACTATAGTCTACAAATGTGATCTTTCGTCAGAATCCTAGCCCACAATCATAGTCATTATTTTTGTGTTATCCGCTTAACCAATATAAGAACACGTCACTAGACATAATGTTGACGTCAAATTATACTTTTAGCCTTTAAATTAACACCAACACGGCAGAAGATCAAAAAAAGGACCACTTGTGGAAAGGTACCCTTAAAAAAAGGACTACGGGGGTAATATTTGATAATAGAGGACTAAATATGGAAACCCCCCTGTTATAAAGGACCAATTATGGAATTTACTCATACTTTATATTCAATGTTAACTACTTAACTCTACATACATAAGCGGGCGTATGTGTGTGTTCATATTTTGAAGGCAAAAGGTCTCACCAAACTGTCGGGTAATTCCACTCTTGACTCCATTTTCCTTGCATTGCAGAATGAGAATTTGGGTAAGCGGCTGGCACACGGGTACCCTTTCTTAGAAGCTGAGGTTGCATATTGTGCACGCAATGAATACTGTGAATCTGCAGTGGATTTCATTGCCAGACGGTGTCGTCTTGCTTTCCTTGACACCGATGCCGCAAGCCGGGCTCTTCCGCGCATTGTGGAGATATTGGCAGGCGAGCACAAGTGGGACAAGTCCCGCAAGGAACAAGAGTTTCAAAAGGGAAAGTCGTTTCTGGAGACATTCAAATCTTCGAATAATGCCCAGTTCCATGATGGAAAGCACTCAAGATAAGAATAAGAGTATGTGATGTACTTACTGAAATTACGCTCGCTCTTTTCAATGTGGGAATAAAGTCATGTGGTCCCCGGTTAAACTCCCGTATGACCCGTATGACTTTAGTTCGACATATAGTAACGCTGTGGACACATCAAAGTGTGTCCACACGAACTTAGATTTCTTGCAAATATTTGGCAAGAAAAAGTTATACAATGAAAAGATAAAACGACACAATTTGGTTACTGAAGTATATAACCAAAACCTCACAGAGTCACAATAATGCTTTTGTCATATAGGATTTGTACCATTCTTTGAAATACTTTTTGGCCAAATAAAGCTTCAAGAAGTTGAAGAAGTCTGTCAGAATGATGAATTCAGTCACATATGCTTTACATCTTTTGCTTTTGAAGCATCTTCTAGTCCTTCTATATATTGAGGAATGCAGTTTTTTTTATTCCTTTTAATTACAGATTTTTTGTTTGGTTTTGTTTTGGACGATGTTGTGCATGTTTTGTTCAAAGAAAAGGACTTCAAAGTATTTTTTGCCTAAATGCCTAAGGGCTTGAAAAAGTTATCTGATGTAATTGGATCTGATTTGATTTTATTAAGGTCGGGTGTCAGATTCCAATATAAATAACTAATTCTCCCTAATAATAAACTTCAAGTGGCGCCATGGAGAGGATATGCATGGTTAGTTTAAATATAAGAGATTTTAAATATAATGTGAATTAAGATGAGATAATGATGCATTTAACATGTGCATTGTTGTTATGGATTGGATATTTTTTTTGAAAGAAAAGCACTCGTTATTGCTCCATCAAAGAACAAATGAAGTCCGGAGGTGTAATATACCATGAGCCTATTTGGGAATAGCATTTTCGATTAGCGTTAGCGTTTTGGATAAAATTTTAACGGCGAAGATTAATTTTGAAAATGTTAAGGCCAAACGCTGCCCGCAGATATCCTTTTCAAAATGCTAACGCTAACTTCTGACGTTTTTCCCAAACAAGCCCATATATCACAACAACAAAACTCTATTTCACTAGGTGGGATCAACTGCATGGGTTAAACGACGTTATTGCGCTCTCATGTATAGCGGTGAGATCATTCATGCAAAGGTCCTTGATCACTTAGTGTCAAGCCTTCTTAGCTCTACTGTTTTTCTAGCCACATGTCTATTCGGCATTTGATTAACCCTTCCTATGTATCATAATAAGCAATAAAATTATACTCCCTTTTTCTCATGATTATTTCTTTTCTTATTTGGAATGTCTCAAATTTTTTTCCTATATTGTTTTCAGGAAAACAAATATGTGTTTCATATTATTTTTCTTTCTTCTACAGAAATCATAAGGACACATTTCATTTTATTAAAAATCGTGCAAAATCAAACATGTAAGATAATTATGGGACAAAGTGAGTATTCTTTTGTTTAAAAAATTCACCTAAAATAAGCGTAAAACATAGAAAAAATTAAATCATGAACTTTATATTTATAATCCCAGATAAGAGTTTACACTATGATAGTATAACACTATTTATTGACATTTTACAATAATTTTTGGCATCATATATTAACATTGTTGGCATTGTAACTTTTATTTAGAAAATAAAACATGATGCTTCATTTCTATTTTTAATATAGGTTGTCTCATAGGTAATTTTCTTTCATAAACATGAATTACTCCTGTATTATTTCTCTTCTTTTATTATACATAAATCAGAAGTTCACACTATTAATAATCATGTTAACCTCATAATTATGGAAGATATATAGTACGGAGTAATTGTTATTCTTCAATTTAAATCGTTTGTTTCGATTTATGATGTTTGGTTGAAATTATTTTCAAATCATTTTATATGAAAAATGATGTTTAATTAAAAATATAAATTACATATTAAAAAACTATATCAAAAGATCTACAAAATTAATGCTGATATGATTATATCATTTTATCAAATGACTAACAAAAATAGAGAGAAAAAAAATTATATTTTAACCATATGGATAGTAAACAACAATTTTTATTTAGGATGCTGGGAATAACATTTTGTGTGAAGTAGAGCTGACCTAATGAACTTGGCCAAGCTCATTTGCGGGGGAAAGTTATAGCAAAATCATCTTATCCGCAAGTAGCTATTTCTTGATAAATCCATCCAATGTCTTTATGTAAATTATTTTACTCATGTCCCAAAATAAAAATTTCATTCATCATTCGTATGATCTTTATATCTTTTGTTTGTGTTTTTTCGGTGATCGGCTATTAAAACATAGTTGCATTGTTTTGTAAATAATAATAAAAAAATACTCCGTATTTAATTTTTTTACACTGTTTTTCATGAGTTGAAAGGAAATTACTTCAACTTAAAATCATAAAACAAAAATAAAAACTTAATTTAGGGACAGATATAGTATGCAATTATTCTTTTTTTTAATATCACCATAAATACTGGGGAATTGTCTACTACTATACACAGTACATAATTAATAGAAGAGTAAATTCTATAATTGGTCCTTTATAACAGGGGAGTTTCCCAAATTAGTCCTCTATTATCAAATATTATCCAAGTGGTCCTTCTTTTATGGGTATCTTTCCACAAATAGTCTTTTTTTTGATCTTCTATCATGTTGGTGTTAATTTGAGAGCTAAAAGTGTAATTTCACAATGATAATATATCTTTTTTGTCATAAACAATTTCAAAGGCTGTTCCGTTTGCGTTGTTTGTGAATTACAATCGCTTTCTACTACAATCATAGTCTACAAATGTGGTCTTTCGTCAGAACCCTAGCCCACAACCATAGTCATTATTTTTGTGTTATCCGCTTAACCAATATCAGAACACGTCACTAAACATAATGTTGATGTCGAATTATACTTTTAGCCTTTAAATTAACATCAACACGACAGAAGATCAAAAAAGGACTATTTGTGGAAACGTACCCTTAAAAAAAGGACTACGGAGGTAATATTTGATAATAGAGGACTAAATATGGAAACTCCCCTATCATAAAGGACCAATTATGGAATTTACTCTTAATAGAATCAACAAAACCATGGTGTATACGAAAACACTTTTTACCCACACTTTCTACCGAAAATAAAAATATACAAAGATGATTTTTACAAGCTCCTGAACCAACACTGTTTTTGCCAATGTAGTAAATACTTCACGAAGGAAATTTACACACAAACTATACTATTTTAAAAACTAAAACACAAAAGAATATAGGGGAAACGTGAAAATTTGATGCTACATGGAATTTCACTCTTACTCTATTACTTACTGTGCAGTATTTTACTTGCTGTAACTGACAGACGAATTTTCTCGTCGGTTTGGGAATTCTAGACGCGTAATATCTCATTCAGGTGAGCCTCTGCATCACCTGGAATTTCTCTTCCTGGAACCTCTACCTTTAGAAGACTTGAATACCTACAAAAGTTTTGAAAAAAGTGTTTTGATTTCTTTTTACGAGACACTTCTGCATGTATGGACTTACCTATATAGGTATGTGCGTACTGCCGTACTAACATCCTCCCTCCATTCCGTATTAGCTGTCCATTATGACATTCTAGATACGTTGAAAAGTGAATGAATCTAGACATAAAGTATGTCTGCATTCATTTGTGTTTTAAAGTATCAAAAAAGTGTTAATAGACGGTTAATATGGAATGGAGGAAGTACATATGTAGATAAGGATGAATGTATGTATGTATGCATGCATCCATCATAAAACTCACTCTGTAGTTGTAAACAGGTCAGCATGCTCATTTATGAATGCAAGCAGAGCCTGAAGAAGAAAAGGGTTGAATTGCATGGGAAAATTAAAAATATTATTGTAATTGGGAATTTGCAACCAGAGAAGATTGATGATCACCTCAAATGGCATGTTTAGCAATTCATAATATGTTCTGACGCGATCTAATTTCAACTGCACAGCTTCGCTGTCTATTGAGGGGATTGCAGCAAGCGCCTGATTAATTTTAATTTTAGAAAAAAAAAAGTCTTAGCCAAGAAGTTAACAAGGAGAAGAGAAGGAAAAGGAAAAAAAGGCAACCTGTTCGAGTGCTATTGAGTTGCGCCGTATCTGATGAACTCCAAATAGATTGATAGATTTTATATCAGTCAAAGCCTGTAAGTCAACCAGTAATAGTATCGCTACTCATCAGCAAGGAGGAATGAATATGAGTACGTGAAAACAAAAGGAAAAAAGGGGAAAAGAATGGTACAAATGATAGTTTAAGATGAAGACCTTTATGGAAGCATCTGCCGCAACACTGCAAATTCCACCAAAAACATACTTCCTCTTCAATCCGTTGATGAAAGGTGACATTTGCTCATCACGACGTGTTATCTGTGGTAATAATATCAATCATTTTACAAAGGGAATAGTGGCAGCAAATATTAACTTCTAGTCTAGAAGAAAAAATTGGATGTGAATGGTGAATGATTTTTTTAAGGGAAGACAACAGTTTAAATTATAATCAATAAAACAAAATAGATTCTTGTAAGACTAGAAAGGGGGAGGGGGTAACTATCTGGTGAAGGATTGGAGAGAACTTTGCTAACCAAGGATGTTAATGAAATGACATAATCATCAGGTTCTTCTGCATCTTGGTCATCTAGATAATCTTTACTTGTCATTTCCTGTATACAATATTAATAAAAAACGGATAGGATGAAAATATAAATGCAGAACCAAATGAAAAATAAGAAATAGGATCCGGAAGTGCCACGAACTTGCATGTGGAAAATAGTCTCCAGCTGCATTTCTATACGCAGAACCTTGAGGCAATCTACTGATAACTTTTTATATTCTTCAGCAAATGCTGCCAAATCCTTAGGGGGGGAACTTGTTGTCCTAGAATGCTTGTGAGTCTTCTTATTCCCATCCTCCTTTCCTTGATTGGTAGCTTGACCACTTGTTTCTGAAAGCCTAGTAAATAAACAAGAAATTTACTTGGTCTAGAAGTATAAATTAGATTTAAATTTTGAACATTTAGAAAGGATCTTGCCCCCATTAAGTAAAAAGTTTTTAAAAACTCAAAGTTAAGACTGTCAACTTTTTTGCTGCTTCCTACAGTATTAGTAAGAACAATAATACCTATAGGTTGTACCTCCAAATCCTTTATTCTGATAAAGTAAGAATATTAATGCTCATTTTACATACATCTCTATCATAGTGCTTCCTAATGATGCCTATGATATGTCTAAAATGATCATTTTTATTTAAAAAATCATCCACCAAAAGACCTATACAAATCGTCCTCACTGCCTCAATCCCAACTACGTTGGTGCGGTACTGCGGTGGCATGAAATTTATACAACAACAACAGCAACAACCCAGTTAAATCCCACAAGAGTAGGGTCTGGGGAGGGTGTGTGTACGCAGACCTTGCCCCTACTCGAAAGTAGAGAGGCTGTTTCCAAAGAGACCCCCGGCTCAACGTCGAAAGTTGCATTGCTTGACTAACTGCTAATTCATTAATTAAAGAAGCGCAAATAGTTTAGATATCCATTTTGATTTATTCCATCACACCCCAAAGCCAAAAACAGGTGAAATTTTGGCTCCATCGGAGATGATGGAAAGAAGTGGCATGAAATTTATATTGTCAATTAATTGTCAAACACTCGTGAACACTACATGACTACAAATGTATCCCAAAAAAAGTGGCATAGTTTTACTGCCCCTCATGTTGCGTTCTTCTTATGAGGGAATAATAAGATGAAATTTCAGTAGTCATCATCTATGTTGCATAGATTCTTCAAATATGTGTCGCTTCATGTCCCCGAAACATCCCCGTTTGGATACATGGAGATGTCCCCCCATACAAACCCTTCGTAAATTTTGGAAAAGTTGGTATTTCCCCATTCCCAACCCTGTCCCCGTCTCCGTGCAACTTGGGTCATCATTATAGGTTTTTTCACTTGCATGGAAAATATCATGAGATTGCAACAAGTTGATATTCTTGCTATAGTCATGTCTCTTTAGTCATAACAATATTGATATTGTAAAATACTAAAATAAGCAAAACATGATCATGCTAAGTCGACAAGAATATGATACTTAATCAAAAGAATGGAATGGTTAAATGAATGTATTTTCCTTTCCTGCCAATGAATAATCTTATAATGTACTCCGTAACTAAAAATAAACGCATGGGCATAAACTATAAAACAATATTTCAACTAATAAAAAAAATGTAATGGCTAATGGGCTTTAAGAACTTGCCTTCCTATTGAATCTGCAACAAATTCCAATGAATCACTCAAGGATGCCAGCAGAACAAGCTTGTTATCATCACGGATCAAGTTCTCCTAGAAATTATGTAATCGATAATTGAATTTCATGCAAAACAACATCAAGGTGGAGTGGTGGACACTACCCTTTCTGTTTTCCCACCAATCATTTTAACTTCATGTGATTCACAGAACATGTGCTTAACTATATAAAGTTTGACTTATCTAAACTACACCTAAAATGATTGGTGAGTGGTTAATTCGTACTAATCTTTCTCTCTTTATCCGTGTGTGTGCCCCCACCCCCACTCCCCACACACCTCCATCACCTCATCCCCTAATAGTTTACTTCCTCCATCCTGCCGGAAAATTCCAACCTGTAGTTACTACAAGTTGGAATTCCTAAGTTGGATGGAGGAAGTGCTTGTTTTCTATTTTCTTAAAATGAGACTCAAATTGAAAAATACAGCCATTGATTTTATGCACTTAGCATGTCATGGGCATATATTTGTGTTTTTTAACCTTGTGAGAGACTTGAACATCAATTATTCTAACAGCACACGATCTTGTCTATGAAATAAAAATCGTATATCAAATACCTGCTTGATCGGCCTCAACTTCAGTAATATATCACTTATTTCAACCTCAATCTCTGTATCCCCAGCACCAGAAGCATTACTTTCTAAGTTTGAATAACCAAGAGAACTTGGTAAACACACACTGGCTGGATCAAGTCGCATTAGTTGTTCAATGTCATGTCTTCCAATGAGCATATAACTTTGCTTTTCAAGAACTGCCTGATAAAGCAACCAAAACATGAGGTTGTAATAATTTAGCATTTTATGTTAAAGTGAACTGGCCAAACATTTGTAGGGCATGTAGGCACAAGTCAAAATAGGTATTTTTAACCAGAGAAAGCAATGAAGCAATCAAGAAACTCAAATTAATAGTTTCAAGCAACTGACATCTTTAAGGATAACAGCTTGCATATTAATAGTGTTAACAAATGAGAATTTATGTGGCTAACTTCATTTTGAGGAATCAAGGATACACAATTTTGCAGCTAGTGGCTATAGTGTTGAGGTTAAAATGCAGCGAGGATAAGAATCTAAGTCTAAAAACACCCCTCCTTGTTTACAAAAACAACAATAACAACCCAGTTTGATCCCACAACGTGTGTACGCACACCTTATGCCCCTCGTTTAAGAGAGACAAATAATAGAGTAATGGATAGAAATAATACTTAGAGAATGATTTAATGAAAGCCAAGTGCAACATTTGTATTCATGAAGAGGAGGTTAATAAAAGTAGAAACTATATGCAAAGAATCCAATTTTAAAAATTGAGAAGACTTATAAATGATGAAGTGTCAGAAATCGAGTGACCTTGATGGAGTTTCCAATGAGTTTAGGGAGCATCTAAGAAACGTTAGTATTAATGGGAAAGAGATGTACACCAAACAACAAGATAATCAAAATAGAGAAGCAAGCGAGAAAAAGAAAGTTAGGTTCTCACTAACTTTGCTCCAAAGCCATTACTGAGTTAGTGAGAGCTAAGCCCCAATAATTGGGGATAAAATGGTTGTGAGGACTGAGGAGGTTTAGGTTCAAGACTCTTTGTAATTTAACGCTCCCTCTTCTTTAAGAAAAATCTCATTTGATTTTTCACCATCTTCAATGCAACACTTTGACAATTGATATCTATATCTACTAGTGATATATGTAGTACAATATTCAGATATATTTATACTCGAAATTATTTTCATGAGGCCTTTGAGCAGTTTGTAGCTGTTAGAACTTTTGAGAAATATTGTGTTTTGAGTGTTCGTTTGAGCTGTTGTAATGTAAAATTACTTATAAAGGAACTTATTTGAGGAATTAAAAAGGTAGGCATTCTTAAAAAGGTAAGGGATATTTAGGGAGGGAAAAAATCACCAAATTCTACGCTAACCACCCAAAAGCTCCAATTTGTAGTTGTTAAAGGTCCTTTGTCGCATTTGGGATGGGAAACACTCCATGTGACACACACTACATCTTTTTAATTCTTTTGATTAGTTTGTTTATCTTAAACACATCCCTTTTACCCCTTCCCAAATTTAGTCAAGCAAACTTGAGTAGTGATATTGAGATCTCCCAATGGATGTATGCATTGAATGCTCTTGAAGAAATCGTATGCGTGGCTGTAGACCTATTGGTTAGTAATACGGATTCTAAATTCATGTTGTCTAGAACTCTAGCTTTTACCCGACAGCATTACACAAATGACAATATATTACAGATTTACAAGTTACAAGACTTACTTACAACCAAGCAACATCTGAACTTTGTCCAAATTGTACCGCGAGAGGGACAAATATCAAAGTTAATGTTTATTGTTACTTCATCGAGGATTAGACCATGTCCGCAAACATAAATACAAGCCTTGTTAACCCAACTAACCAATTGGCAGATATATTGATTAAATATCTTAGATGTACTAGAATTGAGATTTTGTATCAAGTGTGACACATATGATTTTTATGCTCTAGCTCAAGGAGTAGTGAAATTTGCAACCCCAACTCTAGTGGTAGTGGACTTGGCTCAAGATGAATATTATTGTATATAATTATAGAACATGTGTAGCTTGTGAGATATAGAATATCAATAACCCCTCTATATTTCACAAGATGGATATAAATAATAGAAACCATGACCAAACAAAATAAAGTAAACGGAATATCATGTGGTACTCTTGCCTCCATGTACGAAGTTCGGCATCTTTCATATGTTCTTTCGAGAAAGGTCTGCACATAGTTCACAAGATCAGCTGCAAATTTAGGCATTGCTTGAGCCCAGCCGAGCACCTTCATAATGACTAAACGTCAGTGCAGGAGTTTGATTAAAACTAGTAAGCAAGAAAAAAAATTAAAATAAGGCTGTAAATGTGACATGTCAAAATGGAATAGACAGTTCAAGAACACATACAAAATCAGTTAGTTTTGGTTCATATTTTTATTTTTCTTTGGTTAGCACTTTTCAAGAGTACAAGTATCACAAGCTCGGACCATATAGCATCTTAAATATCCCACATAAGTCATTAACAAATACCTCTTTCGCTAAAAAGTCTATTGCCAAAAGTCCTTGTAAGACAGGCCGTCCTTTCTCAATTGAAGTAGTGTAAGCAGGTACATGAGCTCGTGGTCGAAATGCAGCTGGACCTGTAAATCAATATTTTAAAATATCAGACTAATCAATCACTACTGTCAGTTGTGACATAAAGTTTAGTTTACAATGTCTATATTGATTTATGTTAAAGAAATAGTAATGGGATCCTGTGATATTGAAAATGAAAACATGGGGTTTGAGACTGGATTGGTATGGCATGCTAAATACCTGTGCCCCAAAACCCGGTATATAAGCTAAGTGAATAGATCCTGATATAAAATTGCTAAACTAGTAAACTATAAACAAAAATATGATAAATCGTTAAACCATAAATACTAAATAAAAAATATCATGTGATTAATCTGATTACTGATTATTGAATTTTTAGGGTCTATCCATGGTCTAAAGGAAAACCCTCTCTATTTTTAGATAGGAAGACCGTGTACATCTTGGGATTATATTGGGTTGTTGTGATTGAGAATATTTAGCTATGTTGCTTAAAAATGAGTCAGATTAAAACGGGTGTTTGAAAAATGGGGCATAAAGGGGGCACTAAATGGGACACAGGTTGCGTTCCGTTCGCGTGATCTCATCTGATATTTTGAAGATCTGATCTGGTCTGATTTGGTCTGATCTGATTGCAGTTATAATAAAGTTGTTTCTAATCTGATTTGATCTGGTTTGATCTGATTGTAAGAAGAATAAGTAATAAGCAGAAAAAATAAGTTGAGCGGAACGCTGCCACATTCAAGTATTTCTAGGTCTCTTAGAAATGGGATGGACGAGTATATGAGGTGGGAATTTAAATTAAACAGGTATTGGAAGGAAATGTTAAATGGGTAGGCACCCTATGGCCCTACCCGCTATCACCCTAAGTGTCACATTAAATTGATGCATAAATTACACTTGTAGTTGATCATTATTAATTTCTTTGTTTTCAACTATGGCAAATGGAGGGTGGTCATGAGACTTGCTTGCTATGGCCTGCTGTACAGCTTTCCTGTAATCTACAAACATTGCTGGTAAAAAGTGATCCTTCACAAAGTTCTCTACGAATGCCAGCAACCCATCATTCCTGCAAACACCGTCCAAACATTCAACAATTATCTCTTATATTAGAAACAATGGAGCATAACATAGCAACATCACACCGGATGTTGGCTTCGGAACACTTAACTAGAAAATTCACGCTTTAGAATATGTATAATAAATATAGAACGAACTAAATACCATATAAATTGTTTCAAGCCATGCAAACAGTAAATAAAGTAGCAAGTTTGGATATCCGGGGAACCACCACTTGCAAATGAAGAAGCTCTGAAGTGTTGACCAAGTGGGTTTGATATTAATTGGTTACTAGATTCATGATTTTGAAGGGTAACAATAGTACTTGAATTTACTGGCTTAACAATAGTGCTTAAAGATAATGATTAGATAATATTAGTTCTACCAATGTGAGTTTTGCTTTAACCTTGTTTCTCTTATTGGGTAATCATTTTTATTTTATCAACCTAAGTTAGGTGAGGTGAATCATTCACCTCAATTTGTGCATTAAATGTTTGGTAATGTTTTTTCTTGTTACTCTGCATTTCGATTCTTCAAAGAAATAAATTAAGCTCGTTTTTTGTTATATAATTTGAAGAATATTGGTTTGGTTTATGTTGAAATTCTAATTTATAAAATGAAATTGCTGTTTTCATTTTATGAATTTTATACGGAGTATTTTTTATGTATATAATGCAATATCCCTACCCCATCTTTCACAAAACTCCATGTAGAATACATGTAGCGACAGACAAAGCCCATTTATATCTTATCATTCATTTTGCTCAAGAAAACAATTAAACTGAATTAAACAACTGACCAGGTCCATACTGAAACACACTACATTACTTCTTTCTATTTAGCAGAGCCCAACATCTCAAAGCTGGTCTAATTCAATCCATCAACACATTAAATATCCTTCACAAGCTACCCTACAATGTCTTCATCTATTTATGTCTTTCACCTCTGATCTAGCAAATTGCAATATTGTCCTAAATGTAATTGTTACTCCGTAATTTGGGTTTTAATGGACTTCAAATCACTAGATCCACTTAAAGGAAACACATAAGATGAATACAACAATATCACATAATTTTTTTGATGATAGACATAATCACATAATTATGCAAACATAATGTCAAATATTCAAACTAATTGTTTTCGAGCAAAAAGCCAAAATCTTCACCTGATATTTGCTAACACTACAAGTCCTAATTAAGCAAGAGGAGTGGAAAGGGTTAGGGACAGTTAGGAATATATATCTAAAGAAAAATGTAACAGACCACATACACAAAGTGAGGCACAATTGGAACATAGCTTACCCAAGTTGAGAGTACTTTTGAGGCAGCATTGAAGCAATTTTATCTGTAAACTACCAAAAAAAAAAAAAATTGGTCATGGAATTCGCATGAGCAAACTCAAAAAGCTATGATATTGTTTACCTGAAGAACAGGTCGATATACGGATGCTGCTAAATATATTCCCAGCTCAGGTAAAATAGCTGTAGTACCATAACCTTCATTGTGTACATTTGCTACCCTCCTGTTCCATCCTTGCCGGACGAGGTCAACTCCTGATAATCAATAGTCAAAGAAAGATAATACTCTTGCATAATATCGCAGACTCATACTGATTGATAAAGATCATACAAAGAAGCAAAGAAATTAAGAAATATATCTCAATGAGATACATGGCAATGTTAGATTAACCCATTTTACATTTTTACAACCATTTCTTCTCTATGATGTCTCATGTAGCCATTGAGATCCCACCAATATTAATTCATTGGCTGCTGATATATATAGAAAAATACCAACAAGTCACATCTCAACATAAAAAAAGATGTATTGAAGAACCAACACATGCTTACTTACCCTGGTTTGGAATGGACACAGTAGCATCTGTGAAGCGAAAAGCAAAAATAAGACCATCTTCTGGTACATCTCTGTGATCAATAAAAAATTGAAATTGAAAATTCAAAATAAGCCTGTCATTGAAAATACAAAATACGAGAGATAAGAGCACATCAAACGGGTTTGCTGCACAGAGCAACTGTGGGGTGGGAGGCAACTGAAAAATACAATAAAAACATAATATATCCTTTAAACTTCCCAACAGGTAACATTATAGCTAATCGACTTTCTCCAGTTCTCATTTCAAATTATTTCACAGAGATATAGGGATTTCCAGATAGGGAATACCCAAAGGCCTTGGGAACAAAGAAGCCATGTTCCACATCCGTGGTGAAATACACAATAGAACCAAAACAGGTCAAGCAAAAACAAAAACAAAAAAAAAACTGATCTCTGGAAATCGCCACTGTGGTAAAGGTTTTAATGCCAGAGGAATCATTACTAACTGTTTCATCCACAGAAAACGGAAAATAAGAGTAATTAAAACATATCTGCACTAACTTTTATCAAATGAAAGCTCAAAACCCAATGATTTAAAAACTTATTATAATTTTGTGATGAAGTGGATGTATCTAGTTGAAAGTGCTTTACAAATGATAGCAATCAGGAATGCAGTAGACCCATAGAGGATTAGCCAAAACTGCTCTTGCCCTTCAAACCACTACTCCCCACCCATCCCGCACAAAATAAATAAATCTCTCAACCCAAAATAATACTCCCTCCGTCCAAAACTTAACTTCTCAATCACTATTCATAGGGCCAAACTTTATTCACTATGTTGGCCTATTTTCGTTGCCCATTTGATAAAATAATATAGTCATGTTACCTCTGGTTTTGTAGATCTTTTGATGTAGTTTTTAAATATGTAATTTTTTTAATTCCACACCATTCTTCTTATAAAATGATTTGAAAATATCTTCAGGCAAACATCGTAATGCGCAACGAGAGGATAATTTTTGGATGGAGGGAGTAACAAGCAAGTAGTTCAGAAACGGAAAGTATAAACTGTAAAGAAACAAAAATGGAAATAGCACTTGAAGATTACAGGAATAGCAATTGGCTACTCATTTACTTGCCTCTTATCCCTCGAAGGTGGCTTGCTTGCAAGTCTAGCTGTTTGGACAGCAGCATCTGCAGAAGCAGCTTCTGGTGTCGCTCGTAGAATCTCACAGATCAGTTGTTGGCATTCACTCTATTTACAAAGTTATAGAATAAATCATAGATTTAAATGCATTGGTGAGTATATAGGCATGTATAATGAATGAAACTAGCCAACCAGATAGTAAAAGAATGAAGATGAAAATAAATAAAAGTGAAAAACAAAGCAAAAGAATAATACCTGTAACACAGTCAAGGAAAAACCAAGACTATAGCCTCCAGTATAATTAGATATGTCTGTGTCTGGATTCCAGTTAATATTTGTTGGCATAGATTTTGGGGTGTTTGAGTCAAACTGTGGAGAGGATTTTGACTCAAAAAGCTCCCCAACAACAACATGATTCTCTGAAACATTGCACAAGGCCGTGTGAAGAAGTCAAAACAAAAATATTGTAGCAGTCAAATTTTTGGAACCCATTATTACAAAAAAAATGACAATGAAATTCTGAAGTTTAGTGTTACTGACCAAATATATGACCAACAACATCCAAAATTGAATCAAGAAGCTCCTTCACAGCAACCTGTGCTGCTCCGGCAGGAGCCATTAATGATGAAACAGGACTGACTGTGTGAACCACTCCTGAAAGCAATTTCCCATTTTGGCTATTCTGTTTTGGGGGCAGATAATCTTCAAACTTTCCTTCCAGAGAGTATTGATCTGTAACACCAGTATGCGCAGTTGGACCAGTGTTATGCCTTGAACTACTAATGTTCTCTGCATGAGATTTTATCTTGGTTGTAATTATCTCATGAATGGTGGGCCTCAACCTTTGGCTGTCGGAAATACAGAGAACAGAAAAAGAAGCCAGTGTCAAAGATAGATAATATCTACCAAAAATGCTTTTTTAAATGTAATACTCCGTAGAACATTGTAGCCCTTCAGATTCATACAAGCTTCCGTTGCTACAGTATTAAAGTTTCAACTACAAAGAGGTATCTATTAGATGAATTGTTAAAGAAGGCAGATAATGAATTTGAACTCATAGTAAATCAAATTTAACTTCTGTTCCAACTTAGAACACGTTGCAAATTTCTGCAATTTCATTATGTAATACAGGAATTTTAAGAAATAATCACGCAAAGCACAAAACTGCAACTCACCATATCATAGCACCGGCTGCTGCAATTTTTCCAAGCATACAAAGGCACTCAACCATTGTCTGCAGATACTTCACGTGCAAAGGAGCTTTACTCTTCCTCATTGCTTCCTACATTTAGCACATGGTTGAATAGTTTCGGGTAACGAAAATGGAATGGACAAGTCCGGGGAGAAAACCAGAGGTGGGCATTCATCACAATCAGCGCTGGATTCGATAGGTGTTGCACGTCGGACTTCACTGGGAAGAAAAATGACGCTAGTATTTACAAAACCAGGGCCGGCATTCCGTCCGAAACCCATAGTGAAAGTCCGACTTTAAAAAACCTGCATCAGTATGTCGGTAAACCGGTGCCGGAATTGCCCAGTTCCAAGCAGTTTCACTAATTTAACATTTTAAGTATGTTTCATATAGTTCTTCTCACTTCAAAACACTCCCAAATCTTTACAAATAATATCTTGGGATACATTGATGGATTTTCACGATTAAGGTGTATAGATGAAGCCAAAGTATAATTAAAGAACAAGTTGATATTTTAAATGTGATCTCCATGTGATGGAGCATGGCAGTATTCAAGGTTTGAAGACACATAAGATCTTTCAAGGGTGTAATTAGGATTTGAATAGATTTATGTTTGATATTTGTAATTTAATTTAAATTAAATTAGCTTGTAAAGTGAGTGTGCTAAGTAGCCTATTTTCCAATGATAAGTTCATTTCTCCCATTGTAAAAACAGCTTGGAACTTGGCAATTAAATGATAATGTTTCACCATTTTGGTAGTAAGAAGAGGTTTTCTCTTGAGTGAAATTAAGTGTGACATTTAACACTTCGAGAGTTCTTTAGTTATCAAGTTAAATATCATTTAACTTGAGGTTTAGGAAATCCAAATCTCGTGTTGCTACGTTATACTTGCGTAGAGGATTAGAAACTTATTGTTTGCCTTGTTAGGGCAACGTCTGTTGGAAAACACCGTTATCCGGTGTCAGGAGTGTATCACCCCCACCCCCCAAAGAATGAAAATATTAACCACTGTAATTAAAGCATAAACGTACAATAAATTCATCAGGAGTAGAATCAGAAAGCCACTTGGGAATTTGTCGGGAAATGATCTTGGCATTCTTCAGACCAATATCACCATTGTCCCTTATTATATTGGTATAACCTTCTGATGTAGAATCATCATGCTCTAGAACACCACCGTCATCATGAACATCAAATAATGAGCTGATATTGTCAGAAGGGGATGGTAAGTGAAAGTCCTTAAGTATCAATAACACTACAACATTTTGCATCCAACACTTTCTAAAAGAAACTTCAAATGTGTATTAGAGTAATTGTCAGTCCAAAAATATAAACCATCCAGCCAACATAAGACCATTTTCAGTATATACCAAGCTATCAATAGTGATTCAAGTTTTAAATCCATGGAAATGCTGTGAAAGGAAGGGTCAAATAGTGTTTGAAGATGAAAATGATGAAAAAGAAACATCAAAGAAAACACGGTGCTTTATAGCATGATTAGCAGAAGATTGTGTCAATATATACAAGCTTTTTCTTACCCCCCATCAGCAGAACTAGGTCCCTTAGATCCATCAACTCCAAACAAGCTGAACTGATTGTCGCCTTTTAATAACCTAGTTCTTCGGGATAGAGGTTGCGAGTTGTTTAGAGACAACGCAATAACTGTTCTAGTTGACACTTCATCATCCTTTTCACAAACATTTAATAAGGCTGGACTGCATTATAAAAAGAAATTCGGTTTATGTACATTCTTCATAGAAATAGCAGAAACTGTGAAACAAGCAAATGCTCATGATTTCAAAAACTTAACTGAAATTTTAGACATTAGAATTTATATAATTAGGAAACTGTGACCGAAAAGAATGAAAAAAGTAGATCCTAAAGGTCATTTTATTTTTACCTGGTGGAGCCATTCATGTAAATGATTTACAATTTTTTTTTATGTTGCAGAGGTATACATTATTAACCTGTATTCACCCTTATTATAAAGGTGTGCATGCAGATCATCCAAAACTTTGTAGAACAGATTTCCACGAAGCTTAGTCAACTCAGACTTGACATCCTGTAGAGCACCAACCTGGGGAGGAGAGCAAGTGTGAGATCACTTCACCATGGTTTTTTTTGAGACTCTTCACCATGATTTTTAAATGAGCATGAACTAACAAATATGTAAAAGAAGAAATAAAGCTATATGTCAAAAACCTAAACCCTTTCAGTGCTATGGGTGATGTACACGTAGCATTGCCCTTAAGACTAAATGAATATATACTCCCTCCGTTCCCAATTAATCATCCTTTTTACTATTCCAGGCTTCCGCTAACTTTTGTTTGTGTATGCGTTTTTATTGATCATTTCATAAATTAAAATAGGCATGTCACCACTTGTTTTGTAGAACATTTGATGTAGTTTTTAAATATGTAATTTGTACTATTTATTTTAATACCGATTTGTAAATAAAATCATTTCAAAAGAGATGAGTTTTTGCACGATGTTCGAAAAGGGACGATTAATTGGGGACAGAGGGAGTAAACAAATATACATAGCCTTAGATAGATGAAATCCTTAGCTTGTTAATAAATTGAGAAGATGGGAGTACTATATTAAACTTCTAAATAAAACAATATGTACATGCCATGATTTACAAAATTGGCGACAGAATGTCATATCAGATGCTGTCATATAAGATGCTTTCAAGCAGATATGTCGTAGTGAGCCATCAAAAATTGAAAGAACTAATGAATGAAAATGATTGTCTAGAAGGACTAACCGTCTGAAGACCCTCTCTTTCAAGCATCAGAGCTGATTGAACTTGCAACTGCACTGCAGCATAAAACTTCTTTTCAGCAACTAGCTTCTCAATCTGGGCTGGAACCTGAGTTGTAAATGTAATCTAGTTGGATAAATTGACCGCACAAATTTGCCAGTATCATAAAGAGAATGTGAATGAGTCCTAAAGTTCTATTTCAAGTTGGATCCAGATCCAAATTTGACCATGAGGTAATATCATGGTGATCTTTGCAATGAAAAATGGACTCTTCTTTATTAAAAACCTGAAGTTTATGGCTTGTTTGGTACCACTTTATGCTTTGTGTCTTCCCTTTCTTGTCTTTAAAGAAAAGCTAAAAACAAGATTATGAAAAACAAAAAAAAATATGTTTTTCAGTTTGTTGTTGGGCAGTTTTCAAAATTCAAATGACTAGTTTAAGTGTGACTAATTTATTTCTCTATAGTCTATACTCTATATAATGTATATCATATACTCAACAATAAACATAGGCTTCCACACCTTGATTGGGGTTTCTAGCCTTCATTGTTATGAAGAATTTGTACTTGTTATTTCATTTTTTATTTCTATACATCTACTCCGCTTCTTTCTGACAAAAAAACACTTGGAATTTAAAACTATCATCATTACAGAAACTGTAAAATAATAACACCTTAAAATAGCTCAGTAAAGAAATAGAGATGAAAAAGTGTAGCATAGTAGAAATAGGAAAACAAAAGCAGTTGACCTTAGCTATGCCTTCAATTTGATCTAAGAGAGCTATGATATGCCGCAGAGTGACCGAGCGATACCATAACTGATGCAACTGCTTGTTATGGGTACCCAAAAGTTTCTTTGCTTCAGACAAATCGCCCTTCAGAACAGCAATGCCTTGGGCGGATTCAGTAAATAACCGCAAGATCTGCATAGGATGAAAATAGTGCTAAATATTCATTAATATACATTCTGTTACAACTCCCATGCAACATTTATTGAACATCTCATATCTTGCAGGGAAGATGAAAAGAAAGAGATAATACCAGCAATAAAGAGATACTTACATTATAGGAAAAACAAAACAAACATGTACTCTGTATTTAATAGCACTAAAAAAACAAACATGTATTTAGTTGGGAGTTGGGACTGGTACAGTGGTGCTTGGTCTATTATTTTCTATTAGTCCAAGTACTTGCAAAACTCGAGAAAAAAATTGTGTCTAAAATTGGAAAGATTCTGGATTTTCACTAAACTGCAAGGATGTAACACTCACATTCTTAGGAAATACACATATAAAGGAGAAAACTTTGTGGGACATGGAATCAATTGGTCATTTCTCAATACTCCAAGAGCTGAACCACAGCTCACATACTTTATAAAAATAGTTTGGGTTATACACATGAAAAGCATGGCCTCATGGCCCTCATGACACACGCGCGCACACACACACCAAAAAAATGCATATTTGTTGCATAAATCAAACTGCTGATTAAGAAATATAGTTCAAACTATATTAAAATGAAGTCAAATTGAAAGGATTAACAGAACTTTTTGGGAAATATGGATTGATTGATTACATGACTTTACTACACAAATAAGAAAGAAGATACAACCCAAGAAAAGTACAAGTAAATAAGAATGAAATGAAGACCTATTTAACACCTGGGAATAATTTTGAATTGCTTTGTTGAAGCCACCATGATATGTGTGCACTACTTCATCCACAACATCCTCAATTATCTCATTCTGTTCCCGTAAAACCTGCAATTCACCTTCGCGGTCTCTTGAGGTCAAAATATGCACGACATGTGGAAGAGAATCAAAACGTGCAGCTGCCCAACTTTCATCTATCTTAGACAACTCTTCCCTTAAGTACTGCATCCAACATAAAGTACGACCAGAATGAAAACTAAATTCTAGCAAACAATCTGCAGCTAAGCACACTAGAAGAAAAAACAGGCATATTCAACTTCACGTAACAAAGTGGCAGACCAACGAAGACTGACCCAACTGACAATAATGAAGCATTGCCAAATTGACAATACCAAAACCAATATGGAACTACAGCTGTTTCCTCAATTGCAGCAACAAGGGCAATAATAATATTGGCTAGTAACTTCAAATCCAGAAACAATTGAAAACTATACAAGGCAAAGATGGTCTTAAACCAAGGTGAAATGGAAACTCACCGACTTGTCTCTTGGAATGGGAAGTCCATCAAAGAGTCCCATCTCAGTCCACTAAGCTCAACCAAACACAAATCCTCCTGCAAGTCAACTCTGTGCATACATAAATGAAGACTATTCAAATTACGCATTCCTTAAAGATAAGAAGACGCATACAGAGGCAAATACTGAGGACTATGTTTATGGAAGTACAGTTCAATAAAAATACCTGTTCAGATCTGCGATGCCGCGAACGCGGGAAAAGGATGGATAAAAAAAATTGTGAGAGATCCTGAGAAAGCAAAGTAGAACAACGCAGAGGGCAGGACAACGAAGACGAAGGTCGGGAATTAAAATGAGAAAGGAAAACTACCTGATTATTTTCCCGTGTTTCTGAAACTTCTTTCTTTCACTGTGGAAAATGCGATTTCGCTAGCTACTTAGTCAATGCAGAGTGAGCTTTTATTCGAGCAGAAGCATTCTATCTTCGAGCTCGATTCGAAAATTGATTGAGTTTGGATTCAATTTGATTTGTTGAGGTTTGGAATTGGGAACCAAATTCGAACTCTCATATATCATTTTAAGCTTGAATTCTGGGCATCTCATGCCAAGCTCATGAAGTCATGAACTATAATGGTGAGTGTGAAACTGGTTCCATGTTTAGGCTTTTTTCAAAAAAAAAATCATTGATTTTTATTCCCAATTTTATGATAAAAATTCTCGAATCTCGTCGTTTTCAAAAATCAAATAGAATGATCACAAACTTCACAAACTTATCATTTATGGTTTAAATTTTTATTTTTACTCTTTTTAGACTATTTAATTTTATGTATTGAAGTTTACAAATAGTAAATTTGTGAATTTTGTGACCATTTTGTTTGTGGATCTAGCATTTCTCATATATCCCTGGTACTCTAAAATATATTCCCTCCGTCCCAAATTATTTGCCACATTTGTTTTTTCAACAATCGCGAGAACTTTTGTTTATTTCTACGTTTTCATTGGTTATTTGAAAAAATAAAATATTCTTGACACCTCTTATTTCGAAAAACTTTTCATGTAATTTTTTGATATGTAATTTTTATTTTTTATTTTTTACCAATATGTAAATAAAATGAATTGAAAAAACTTGATATTTTGCCTCAGTAATAGAAATGTAACAAATAATTTAGGACAAAGGAAATACAAAAACTAACTGCGGGGGACTTTCCATCCATCCGTTGCCACTTATTCTGTTATCTTTTCATCTATCTTTTCCAAAGATTTATTGCTTGGTACTTCATACTCCGAATGATAAAAGCTTTTGAATCCCATCATTTTCTAAAATATAATTTGGAGTACCTTAAAATATTTAAAAAAACGTATCCCGAAAGATTTTTTTTTCTTCTTTTATTATTACTATTGTTGTTATTATTAATATTACTACAAGCATAATTATTACTCACTTTGTTTGAACTCTTTTCTCATTTGATTTTTTTATCAAATATTTTACTTCAATTTGCAAAAAAAAAAATGGTGTTATTATATAAATTTAATGCCCCATTTATTTTGGGATCGAAACAAATCAAAATGATTTAAGCTATCTTAACAAAAACTTTATATCAACTATAAACGTAAATATTTTTAATTTGTTAACGCATAAAAATAATGTAAATAAAAATTGCATGTACAAACATTAAAAAAGTTTGGAGTAATAATTTACATTCTTATGAAGTTGCATAAAAAAGAAATGCAACCCGTACATTACCAGTAAATAAATTTGTCATTTCAAATCTTATGAAGTCACATAAAAGAGATCCGGATTGTGGCAATCAATTCGGGTCTACCCTTCTGGGTCGTCGTCTTCAAGCATTGTACTGAATGAAGAAGTGCGCAGCTCACGAACGAACAAACCAATGGATCCACCACACCAAGCCCCCAACCAGAACAACCCGTACATTACCAGTAACAACCCGCTGCACTTCACAATCCATTTGCCGCACTCCAATGCCCATCCAAACCCTAACCTGAATTCCAATTCAATCCCAATTCACGACCATAACCCTAATTCCAATTCTCCCTCGATCACCCAGCAAGTGATATCTCTCTCCATTCCTCGGAAGCGGAGGCAAGGTCGTCCCCGTAGCACGACGGCGTCGAACCAGGCATACACCAACAACAACATACAATTTATCGGAACCCTGTCGGAAAATCCCAATTTTTCAACAGCCAACGGTGGACCTTATAATCCTACAGCTGCGACCGAGCAAAGACAAAGTGCTGCTGATGTTTCGGACGAGATCATCGTTATCAATAAAGATGCCACTTCCGAAGCCTTGATTGCTCTAACAGCTGGGTTTCCAGCTGACTCCCTCACTGATGAGGAGATTGATGCCGGGGTCGTTTCAAATGTAGGTGGGATTGAACAGGTGAATTACATCCTCATCAGGAACCACATCATCACAAAATGGCGGGAAAACGTGTCTACTTGGCTGACAAAGGAAATGTTTGTAGATATTATTCCAAAGCACTGTGCCACTCTATTGGATTCTGCATATAATTATTTGGTCTTGCGTGGGTTTATTAACTTTGGGGTGGCACCAGTGATTAAAGAGAGGATTGATTCTGACCCTAGCAAGCCAAGAGTGATTGTGATTGGGGCAGGACTGGCGGGCTTGTCCGCAGCAAGACAATTGATGTCATTTGGTTTTAACGTTACCGTTTTGGAGGGAAGAAAGCGGGCAGGTGGGAGGGTGTATACTAGGAAGGTTGAGGGTGGGAATCGGGAGGCATCTGCAGATTTAGGAGGAAGTGTATTGACTGGCACATTAGGGAACCCACTTGGGATTCTTGCAAGGCAACTCTCTTATACACTTCACAAGGTGAGGGATAAGTGCCCGCTCTACAGACCAGATGGGAAACCTGTTGATCCGGATTTGGATAATAAGGTAGAGACCGATTTCAACAGACTTTTGGACCAGGCGAGCAAGCTAAGGCAGTCAATGGGGGATGTCTCTCAGGATGTGTCTCTAGGGGCTGCACTGGAGACTTTCCTCCAGATCAATGGTAATGAGGTAAATGCTGAGGAAATGAGCCTTTTTAACTGGCATCTTGCAAATCTTGAGTATGCAAATGCAGGGCTGCTCTCTAAACTCTCACTAGCATTTTGGGACCAAGATGACCCCTATGATATGGGAGGGGATCATTGCTTCTTGCCTGGCGGAAATGGAAGGCTTGTTCAAGCTTTAATTGAGAATGTTCCTATTCTCTATGAGAAAATTGTGCACACAATTCGTTATGGTAGTGACGGTGTGCAGGTTGTTGCTGGGACACAGCTCTTTGATGGTGATATGGCACTGTGCACTGTTCCGCTTGGAGTTCTCAAGAATGGGTCGATTAAGTTTATACCAGAGTTGCCTCAGAGGAAGCTTGATGGAATAAAGAGACTGGGATTTGGTTTGTTGAATAAGGTTGCAATGCTTTTTTCACATGTTTTCTGGGGTACTGATCTCGACACATTTGGGCATCTGGCCGAGGATCCCAGTCACCGTGGGGAGTTCTTTCTGTTTTATAGCTATGCACCTGTTGCAGGTGGTCCCCTATTGTTAGCTCTAGTAGCTGGAGAAGCTGCTCACAGATTTGAGAGCACGCCCCCCACTGATTCTGTGGCACGTGTTCTTCAGATTCTTAAAGGTAAAAGTATAAAACCACATTCTTGGGTGCAGTACCTGTCTTTTTTTAATACAGCTATTTCTATATTTTTGTTCAAATTTGTGATGTGTAAACTGTCACATAATGAGACTTTTTGAAAAGATGAACCCTAGCAAAGGGCTAGGTGGGATAATGGATGAACCCTAGCAAAGGGCTGAACGTTTTAAATTTAATATAATCATTTACATATTTGACCACCTTCCGCCTAGGAGATAAAAAACAAACCGGAATAAAATCAAGCGCTTTTCCAATATTTACACACACTTTGTGTGTATAGACAGTGTAGTTTCAACAAAAACACTTCATGTAAAAACTAGAAATATTTTTTCTGAAGCATAGTGGGTCATTTTGATGTATTTTGATACACTTTTTGTGGTGATATGAAAGTTCTGTTTTTTACACAACTACCACTGTGCTTTTTTGAACTTTTCCTAGATTTTTGCCTCATGATGGCCCTTAGATCTTGGGTCCAGTGCAGTGTATTGGTTTTTAGTTTTCATCTAAAACACAGTTTTTATTCGATCTTGTGTGTGTAATTATCATCACCTTAATCATAAGTTCACAACCAGTTTGTGTTGGTGGGGCTGAATTCACAGTGCCCATTAGCACTAAGTTCATGCAAAAATAGAGTGGCAATGTTTAACAGTGGATTCCATTCCCGTTGCAACATTCATAATCCTAAGAATGAATAATTAGATAAAAATCATGTTACTTCAAGTCCAACTGCTATATTATTCCCTCCATCTCCAAAAAGTCATGTTTCAAACACTTTGTTCTCCCCAAAAGATAGTATAGTTTCATAAAACTAATTTTTCATGTAATTAACCAAAACAAGGCCCAAAAACTCATATTCAAGCTGCATATGACAAATTTAGTTATGCCAACAAATTAATTTAAAATTTAAAGTATGATTCATGATCTATTACATTTCTACGTTACCCAAATTTAAAAATTGTTTATTAGGTTAATAATATGATTATATGACTCTATTTTTGGACGGAGGTAATAAAGTACTTGGCTACTTGCCTTTTATGTTTCACCATCTCCACTAAACTGCTGTAATAAATGTGTTATCTTTTTCTTCAGTTGATGTGGCTAAAGCAAAATTATGAACATTCCTTTTTATTTGTAAAGTATTTATGGGTCTAGAATTTGGTGCACTACAGGAATATATATTTGGTTCGAGATAAGTGAAGTTACATAAATTACAGTTGCCTATTCATTTTATTTCAAATATGTTTCACCATCTCCACTAAACTGCTATAATCTTTTTCTTCAGTTGATGTGGCTACAGAAAATTTATGACACTGCTTTTTATTTGTAAAGTTACTAAAGTATCTATGGATCTTGAATTTGGTGCACTATTGGAATATATATTTGGCCTGAGATAAGTAATGTTATATATATATATATATTACAATTGCCTATTCAGTTTAATCTCAAAACCCCTTTAAACATGATTTTGCTGTAATTAGGGATATTTGAACCACAAGGAATTGAAGTGCCTGAACCCATCCAAACGGTCTGTACAAGATGGGGTAGTGATCCCTTCAGCTTAGGTTCCTACTCTAATGTTGCCGTAGGTGCATCCGGGGATGACTATGATATTCTAGCTGAAAGCGTGGGAGATGGTAGGCTTTTCTTTGCAGGGGAGGCCACCACAAGGCGATACCCAGCTACTATGCATGGAGCTTTTCTCACTGGGCTTAGAGAAGCTGCCAATATTTCTCAATATGCTAAAGTTAGAGCATTGAGCATGAAAGTTGATAAAACCCCTTGGAAGAACGCTCATTCTTGTGCTTCTCTTCTTACCGATCTATTCAGGCAGCCAGATTTAGAATTCGGCAGCTTTTCTGTAATCTTTGCTAGAAAAGTAACTGATGCAAAATCGACAGCGATTTTAAGGGTGACGTTTAGTGGGTCGAGGAAGAAAAGTCACGATGGGTTAAAGCCCGATCAGCATTCAAACAAATTGCTCTTTCAGCAGCTTCAGTCTCATTTTAATCAGCAGCAAGAACTTCATGTTTATACATTATTTTCTAAGGAACAAGCAATGGAACTGAGAGAGGTGAGAGGGGGTGATGATGCAAGGCTGAATCATCTCTGTGAGAAATTTGGGGTGAAGCTTGTTGGGAGGAAGGGTCTGGGGCCATCTGCAGATGCTTTAATAGCTTCCATCAAGGCCGAGAGGGGAAAACGTAAACCCAGACCAAATCTTCTTAAATCTGGTGGGTAATTTTTATTTTATCTACCTTTTACGCCAAGGCTATGCTTATAACTCGGGAAATGGTGACAGAGAAAAAAACAGTACTCTGTATTAAGTAAAAAGGCTTTTCTAAATGTTTGGCTCTATCTTGGAAAACCAGACTTCATTAAACGTTTTTAGTTTTACTAGGCTTTGGGGTTTTCTAGTCTTTCTTCAATGGAAATATTCAAATAAATTGAGTAAAAAAATACGGAGTATCTAAATTGATTCAAGGAGCTGGAATCATTTTTTTTTACTTTCCCACACATTTCTTTCACTTCCAAATTCCTATCTATTTGCCTCTTTATATCCTTTCAATAGTATTTTCCGGGTTGCAAATGAATTTACCTTTTCATTATTAGAACATGCTCATAATTATGAACACAAGAGCATTGTACCTGATTTTTTTTCCTTTTGCTACCTGTTTTTTGGAAGGTTTATCAACTTCAAGGGCCGCCTTGCCAAACCGGAGAGTAGTAAGGTATTTGTTATCCTACTTCGGTTGTCTGAGTACATCTTAAAAAAAGAAACGATGCGGCCTCGTGTGGATTCACTTGATCTTCTCAGGGACACGTGAATTTCTTGACGTGGCTGTAACTGTTGTATTCATCGTCTGAGATATTCATATTTTATATTGTATATAATTTTTCCAGAAAGGCAAAAATAGTGCGCAGAGGTAATGGAGTGACTGCAACACCCGCCAGAGACGCTGTCCGAATGGAAGCAGTTAGAACACTCCAGAATAAACCAGAAGTGACAAATAACAACTCTGCAAGAGCAGCAAGCAATGCCCCTAGCTGTAGTCAGATTTCAAGTTCAAAGAGTACCCAGAATGCGAACGGCGTTAACTATGGATTCTGCAACGGTATGAGTTCTACTTCAACTTTCACCCCTTCATTGAATTCTTGTACTGGTAATTTCGATACTATGGGTTCAGAACCAAGCAACAAAACATGTAGCACGGGCTCGAACCCTCCGAGCCTGACCCTTGAAGAGATTTTTGGGGACGATAGAAGTGGCGGCGGCCCCACTCTTCCCCCAAGTAATTGTGATGATAGAACACAGACATTTAATCTGCCTCCCAGTGTGAACTTTGATTTCCAGTAGTTTTGATATATATTGTGAAATTATTTTTTTTGTTTGTTTTTAAATAGAAGTAGACTGTGTGTAGTGTGATTGGGATTTGGGGTGATTCATTGCAATTTTTAGATTAATGACACCAACCAAATTCTACTGTTATTTTCTGATATGGGAAAGGAAATGACATGTACTTTGTTCTTAATGAATGTTAATAATTTATGCAGAAATCACTTTATCCACTTTTTTTAACGTCCCAGAAACACTTCCCTCCCGCTTTATTTCCCTTTGTAATGAACATGGATATGACAAGATTTCTCTCATCTTAATAAATTCTAAAAATACATTCTTCAATCCTTTTTTAAATTTTGTGAAAATCAAAATTAGCAAAGTTTTTAAAGATGGAGTTAGTATGAGATAAAATGTATTATTTTTATTACGGAGTAGTAAGATATATACTTGTAAAAACTAAGGGTCTGAAAGAAAAAAAAGGGGGAAAAAAGAAGAAAAGAAATGCAAATGATAGATTTATCATGGCAAGAAACCATGCTGGGAAACAAAGGTCTCAAAAGCTTGCATTCTTTCACCCCGAGCGAAACCATTGCGATCGTAAGACGAAATCTCATTGATGTTAAGATCTATACAAGTCTTCACAAGCTCTTCACCGACACGTTTAGCTGCTTCCTGATGAAAATTAGTGAGCAAATTAGGTTCTGTTTAACGAGCATTTAAGTTTTTCTTCAGTGTGCAGTGATTGTGTACACTGAGTGCTATATGTGTTTTTCACTTAGTGAGAAATTCATATTTTACTAGTGAACTTATAAGTCATCGTGGAGAAATAATTGTACGATATTTGTGGATACCCTAGAATATCAGACCCAAGAAAGAGGACTCAAGAGCCCAAAATTTCAGGCCTTGCGCAGAGTTTGAGGTCGGCCTTGGCCCAGTGTTTGTCCAGAGGCCCAATTGACCAACCCGGTGGATTGGAGGATTTGGCATGCTTCATTTTGGGCATTCGGTCGGCCTCCTCTGGGCTACCTTGGCAGCCAAAACAGGAGGTGGCCCACCTCGTAGCTAGGCTCTCAGAGGCAGTGGTTAGTCTGGACCGGTCTAGCTTGTTGGGCCGACCAAATAGCTTGGTCATTTAGGTCAGAAGCGGATCCAAATAGGTTCGACTAAAAGTTTGGTCCAAGATATGCATATGCCAACGGGGTTTCACGTTCACCAAAACATAAAGGAGTTATTGTTATTCGAAAGAGTATATATACGTACAATGGTGCTGCAAGGGGGGTCTCCACGGATTGATTCTTGCAGAGTGCTCCCATGAAACAAACATTTCTTATTTTGATCATCTACCAGCATAGCATACAGCTGTTTGTGTGAACAGAACACCGAAAGCCTTGGTCTTGTCGGCGTGCCATTATACTGATCAAGAAACAAGTCAAATATTTGGATTATTGCTATCAGTTTGGTCAAGCAAAATCTTGCCCTAAAATAATTTCAAGTATAAGAAGTTAAGCTTTGATGTTAGAGGAACTTACTCTTAGCCACCTTTTTATAGTAGCAATGGATTCTCTTGGATGAGGGATTTTAATGAGTTTGTTTTGTTTTGTTGTTTTAGCACAAACTTCACCAACCCAAATCTAGTTCTAGACACTAGTCCATAAACAAGAGATTGGTCTTTAAGCTTCACCTTGTTATGTCAAGCAAACACAACCTAATTCATACTTGATCTTTAAGAATGTTTCCCACCCACATCACTAAAAAAGAAATGAAAGATCAGAAGCAGGTGATTGTCACCTTTTTTCTAAATCTTCTGTTACGAATCTTGGCATTCTCTGTTCGAGTATTGGCCCTAGATGACGCTCGAACAACCAACGGATTCAAAACTAAACCTGCAACCATATGCTTCCAGAATTGAAGATGTCAGAAGAAAAAAAAAGAACCGATAGCTATTAGAACGACATGAGTAAAGCCTTAAAAGTTCTAAAACACACTTTTGCTTTGCATGGGAAGGGCATGGGAGCTATTCATACACGTCCCGAAGATTTGACTGTTCTTGAATTGAAGTGAACTGACTCCGGCAGTGACAAGTTTCATGGCTTCAATCACCATATCCAGTTCCAGAAGACTCCTCTCAGTTGCCTGAGAAATCACTGCCAAACTACACACACACACACACACGAGTAAGCGACACATATAACATTTCCTTGATTGCATTTGATCCTTTTAATAAGAAGACTAAAGCTCCGTTTGAAACAACCTTTCTAACGAGTCTTAGAGCTTTGAATAATCATTCAATTGCATAGATTAACTTCAAAAACTCTCCGCCAATTGCGACGGAGCTCAAAGAATCATCATTGACAATGTTTTAGTTTCGGGCAGAAAGAGTCGTCGTTATTGACAATGTTTTAGTTTTGGATATGTATTGGAATGAATAAAAATACAACATAAACTTCTCTTTCTCTTTACTTTCTATGAAGTTTTGGCCAAAGGAAATTCTTTTTTACCATCGGCCCCAATGGCGTTGGAATTATACTGGATTGTTGTTGTTTTGTACGAGTAGCTTGAACAAACTCTGAAGCTAAAGAGTATGGTTGGGGATAGCTTTTCCAATAAGCTGATAAAACTAAACGCTAAAGCTGTCAGAGGATTACTAACACGAAAACGAACAAAGAGCAGTGGTTCTTTCAGGAATTTAATCAAACATCTGGCATGCAAGACAGACTGAACTTGTTGTCCGATACGCATATCATATGGTAAAAAATAAAAAACAAGGTTTCCAAATGAGAGCGATGGGCAATCGCGAATCGACTCACCTGCGAGAAAGGCTTCAATTGTTCCTGCTCAAGTCACCGGTCTCTTCAACATTGAGATTCAGCTCAACGCAACTGATGGAGGAAGCTGGCATTGGATTTCTTTGCAAAAGAACAATTGAACCATTCTTTTTTACGCCTACAAATTTGCTCATAGTTCATTTGTCTTTTCATGATTGAGTTTTGGGCTGGTTTTACTGCGGATTTTAGTGCATTTTTTGTGGTTGTTCTTCGAGGACCATTAATCTTTTACCTTACATTCTATGGGTGACCGTCTGAAGGAGCCCTCGTCTGAGGCTTATCTTTTTTTTCTTTCTTGAATTAGTGTTAGAGTTACTATATTTGATTCTTGATAATTTTTATTTATTTACTATATTTTAGTTGACCATTAAATAAAATAAAATATTTTTATCGTCTCCTATTTCGTAAAACTTTTGATGTAATTTATAAAAATATAGTAATTTTTATTTTTATACTGATTTATAAGCAAAATAACTCTAAGAGATAAAAGGTTACATGTTGGTCAAACTTCAATGATGATTTTGGGAAGGAGGGAATGAGAGAGCACTTCTTTCTTTTGACTTTTTTTTAATAATTTTTTTCAGTTTTTAAATTTTTTCTATTTTTTACAATATATTTTTTAATTTCTTCCCATTCATTCAATTTTTTATAGATATGAACTTAAAAGTTATCCATTTTCCCCCACCCAGTCTCCACTCCTACCCCTCCCAGCACCCCTAGCACCTTCTCCCTTAATTGCCAAAATGGCAATTAAGCTAGGTGGGTGCAGCCCGTGCAGGGGCTAAAGTGGGGATAGGTGTTGGGTGTGAGGTTTAAGAGGTTATTATGAGGATATGAATCATCAATTTTATGAACAGAACACCGTAAGTATCCCAATCAAATTTTTGTACAATTGTTGGATATGTTTTTGTTGTAAGTTTAGTCTTCCCCATTAAATATATACTCCGTATATAATTTTCATCTCTACAACAATTTTCAAATAAAATAAAATTGAAAATAGTTAACGCCAACCACATTCAATTGAAATTTGATTTTTTTTTGAGAGGAAAGGATTCTAAAAATATATGATAGCAGTTTATAAAATTTGACAAGCACAACCCTATCTTTAAAAAATGGAATATGTAAAGTCAATTACCAACACAGCAGATATATGCAACAAAAGTGATAGGATGGAGAGGGTTTCAATGTTTTACTTCTTGTTGGGTCTGTTGAAAGGGAGGGGAGGAGATCACTGTCTTTGGCTTTTTGCCATAAGGTGTGTTTGGTTGAAGAGTTTGGGGGCGCGGACGGGGGTATGCCGGATACAATTCCCTCCAAACTCTTCAAACCAATCGAGGGGAGAGGAGCATTTTGCCTCCCTCCAACCAAACACACCTTACGAGCTCTAATAGCATATTTTGATCTAATCCGCACAACTATACTCCCCCCCATCCATCGACCATAAGCGGAGCGTCTTTTCATCCTTCAAAAATGTTCTTGCTCTTCTTCTTGTGTTCTATCTGCTGCATTTTTATCTGCAACAAGGGTTCAAAAAGAGATGAAACAGTTTGATCCCTTCACACAATGGCAGAGCCAAATAAAACATTACTTCAGTGGTGGCAGGGGCAGCTGGGCAGGGATAATTCAGAGTTGTAGTAATACATGGAGGACCCAAATGACAATTACATCTACAAATCCAGTAAAATCCCACAAAACTGAGGTCTAGGGAGGATATGGAGACCTTACCCCTTCCTAGAAAATAGAGAGGTTGTTTCAAAGAGACCCCAGCTCGAAACACAAGAATTCCGAGAGAGCAGGTCAGCATGGGAAAAAAAGAAAAATAAGAAAGAGACATAGTAAAAGAACCAAACACACACCCTACTTCAATAAGCTAAAGCAGCAAGTCTTGGACATGGAGAGACCACTCCCACCAAGGCCAAGCCTACGCATGGAGAATTGATGCTTACTTTTGTGTCATTTAAGCGTGTAGTAAAACCCACTGTCACTTGGAGTTTGTTCGTCAACATTTTCTATTTTTTTGAAAGCTAAAAATAATATTATGAAAACCAGGAGTTATTTTAATTTTGTTGTTGTTGACAGTTTTCAAAATTATGACTACATTTTTAGTACGGAGTAAAACTTGTATCATAATCTGTATATCTTCGAAAATCATAAAACAAAAAGCTGAAGAGTTACACTGATATGGAACAAGGCCTTAGCTTTACAAGAATTTTACTTTTAAAGGAATAGAGTTGACTTTAAAGACTGAACTCTTTTATGGGCATAAACATTTCTTAAATCAATTCTTTTGTTGTAGAATTAAAATTAACTTCAGTCAAGCTTCCTAATCCATCCCCACCCCGTCCATCACAAGAAAACAATATTTATGTTGCAATTGCATTGATATGTTATTCAGCATTTACCTTGCTGATCACCTGACCCGCATCCCAACCACTCTTCCAATTCCGCCTCCCTCGTCGCCCTAAATTCCTCATACTTGTTTGAAAAAGATATCAGCTGATCATTAATACCTGTCTCTGCAACAGTTGATGAAGAAGGCTCACCACCATCCTTCACTTGAATATGCTCCTCTTTGGTTTCAGGTTGAGTCCACTTGAAGCTTCCAGCTTTTCGCCTGGCTGATTTCAATATATTTAAGAGAGAGCCACTGTTATTATCATCACCATACAAACGACTTGTACTGATACGCCCAATAGCAGAACTCTCCCTACGGATATTTATTAACCCCTTTTTGGGGTGGTTTGTTGCCATGACAGCAAGTGAATGTTTGATGTCTCTGCTCATCTCTTCAGCAATTGGAAAGCCAAACTCTTTCATTGATCTTGTCATTGTTATAGAATCCTCTAAATCTTCCATGTGTAAGTTCACCTCGTGAGATTTTGCAACCAATTTCCTGTTAAGGTTGATGAGATTTGGAACTGCATTGTGTGTATGCTGTTGAATGTAGAAAAGCCCCACCGATGGCTCATTTGCCAGAAATTTTATCATGTCTCCCAAGTTATTAGTTATATCCACAAAACCATGCACCATAGAAAGCTCATGCATCCTCTTTATGGAAAAAAGCTCATCATCGCTGCCAAACTCATCCAATTACAAAAAAGTGAGAACCAAAGTTACCAGCTATGTAGCTGTGTGACAGTGTAATCTACGGTGTCATTTAGAAAAAAATTATTTTTTGGGGTTTTTGGTTTCACTTCTCTCTCATAATTGCAATCAGAGATTGTGCTGGGCAGTCATATTTTTCTTCAGTTTCTGAAAACAAAATAAAAATGTATGATAATTATTGGATGCTTTCATTGTTTGCCCCTCAAAACATGTTTTGAATTCGACACATTTATAAAAGGTTCAGTTTCTTTATATAAAGCTTGTACATGTTCATTATATAAATTATTTAAATGACATACAAGACAGATCTGCCAAAAATTATTTATGTTTTAGAAATATGAAAACAAAACAGTTGAAAACAGATAATATAAAACACAAAGCATGAAACATTACACGTGAAAACAGAGTTATTTGGTAATACAGAGTATAAACGACTGCCGAGCATGGGCCATTATCTGTTCAATGATTTAAAAAGATTGCCCATTTGCTAAGAGTCTAAAGCATCAAGAAACTGCCGTTGATTGTCTTTCTCAAACTTTAATTTTTAATCCTTCACGGCTAGTGATATGATAATGGGCAATCTTTAACCACTATACATATGCAATTAGATCATGAAACACAACCAAAATCATGGTTGTAATTTAGTTATTTACCTTATAAAGATGTATTGCATATAATGGCTAGCATAACATTGAAATAAGTCAAATAACGATGAGCTCGTTATTTTTTAGATTAAAACCAATGAAAGCATCCCAGATAGTCAAAGACTCCACTAGGTTACCAAGACAAAAAGAAACCTAGTAATCTGTGCTTGGTAAAAAAGTCTTCTGACTTTGGCAAGATAAGTTCTATACACATAATCCCAAAACATCCTCTTTTGAAAATTAACGAGAGTTTTGAAGTTCTGGAATTCACATTTAGCATAACTTTTGAACTTATTATGCATAATGTAACTATGAATCATTTTCAGAAAGAGCAATACCAAATGGCAAATGAACAGAATGTGAGCCAAGTTGTTTTTTTTAAAATTGAAATTTCTCAAATTTTGAAATGTTTTGAATATCACTTTTTGGACATTCTTAAACTCTCTATAAACCACTAAATAATCTGGAAACATTATGGCAAAACAAGTATGTTTTGGAAAGAGTTATGCTAGAGTCCAGCCAAGAAAAATCAGCATTCCTAAATGATAAGAAATTAAGAATGAGACACCATTAGAAAAAGAAGTGAAAAGCCAACATAAGAAAAAAAGAAAAAAGAGGGGTAATTATCCACACCAGTATAACTAGCGCCCATGAACTCCAAGAAAGGACTCACATCTCGTCTCTATCAGGCATTTCATCAAACACTTTCCTTGCAACCCCAACACGCCAGATGCAACACATTATTAATTAGGGAAAAAAACATACGTGAAATGATACCTATATACTTTGTTGATATATCCCAGTGAAGGGTGTTAAAGATTCGACATCTGATTTTAAAGAATGAAGCTTTACCTGCGATTTGGATGTGTTTTCCTAAGTCTTTCCTCTCTTCTCTTACCCTTTGCAGTTTCTTTTCTTTCTCGAGAATCAAATAGGGTAAGTGGAGGTTTTTGAATTCGGGGCAGGTAATTTCTGGAAAGAAGAATATTTGAGGAAGATGGTCATCAGATATTGACAGGCAGGTGATTGCTTGTGCGAAGAGAGATGAACGATGCAAGGAATTGAAGGAAGGTAAATTATTAAAATCTTACATTAATTAATTAATTTATAGTTTTCTTTGTAATGTTAAATGTGATCTTGTTAATTATGGACCTGTTTGGAAATAATGTTAGAAATTAACGTTAACGTTTTGGATAAAATATTAACGGTATAGATAAGTTTGAAAATGTTAACGCTAAACGCTGCCCGTAGATAGATAATTTTTTCAAAATGCTAACAGTTCGAAATTTCTAAACAAACCATATGTTTCTATGAACATTATTCTATATGTTAGAGACAAGTATAATTAAAATAAATAATATAAAGTACTAATTTATAATTCGTGTTATTTTTATGTTATGGTGTGACTTACTTTTTACCTAAATATGGTTGTATTTCACCTTTATTTGCGAGGATTTTTTAAATAAAAAAATAGCTAGTGTATTTAATTGGCTTACATTAATCATCTTTAAGATATCTTGATAAAAAATAAATCGTGTTAATTAAGTTATTTTTAATGCAAAATTATTACCACTAGTCTCGTGTAATTTTTGTGATTATTTTTAAATAAAAATATAATGTAATTTTATTTTTGTTCGGTCAAAACACCTTTATATTATTTATGGCCAGTTTTTCTCTAATTTCAACCAAGACTAATAAAAAAAGTATTGCTTCATTTGTCTCGATCTCCTTATTGTTGTCACATAGATTTGTGGTATAGTGATGATTAAAAAAACAATAACAACAACCCAGATAGAAAGATATATCACAATAGACATATGGATCGGATTAAAACGAAAAATTGTACGGAGCTGGAGTATGATTATATATTAATATTAATTTTAAAAAAGTAAAGAAAATAATAGTCCAAGTTATTATGTACTCCGTAAAAATTACTAATACGATTTGAGGTCAAATATAATTCTCCAATACATATGCTCTCACAATCTTTATAATTTTCATTTATTTAAATTTAAAATGAACATGATTGTACTACATATTATTTAGACATACAAATAAACATCAAATTTATTTGTGAGGAAGTCTAATTGTTGTTGTGGCAAAACCATTTCAACCATCTGACTTTGCATTTCAAGTTGTATAAATCCAGTTTTTGTAAGCTCGTTCATTCACGAATTGATCGTTGCTGCAAAATTTTGAGCCCCATGTACCTGCATGCATATATAAATAGATATGTGAATAAGACTCTCCAAATGACTTTCATCAAATGCTAATCATGATAAGTGGGTGATTAAGTTTTACAAAACACACACATGCATGTAATGATTCTTTGTGGCAAAAGAATCTATTAATATTAAATTCTTATCACAATTTAATGTTTTTTTTCCTGTAATTTGCGATGAAAATTTAAAAACATGGAAGAATTCAAAACGAGAAGAAAGATACTGAACGGAGAAAGTACAATAGAGTATAAAAACTTTTCACGAGCTTACAACTACAAACTTAAATTTGTGAATAAGTTGATTCCTTGACATGATAGCAAAAAATTGTTGAACTAGATGTTAGAGTTCTCACGTCGGAAAATAAAGAAGAATACCACTAGCAGATATAAAAGGATGAGACTCTACCTATCAGCTTAAGTTTTTTGGGCTAGAAAGTGGATCCCGACTTTATATGCAAGTGATTAATTTTACTCGACATAGCACCCATTGTTCCTGGTCCACCGGAATTGAAACATGTATCAAAGCAGGTTCGGTCTGGGATCGAATCTTCCCAGTCGGTTGGATGCGAGTTTAGCAAAATGAGCTATCCATCTATGGTTTGGGTTGAGTTGACTATAAGAGATGTGGGCTAGATATAAGAGATTGAGACGCTATACCCGTTTTTCTAAGTGTTAACTAGGTCAGACTAATTACCACTTGAAAGGGGTGTTGGAGATCCCACATCGGAAAAATAAAGAAGAATACTACTAGTATATAAAAAAATACTACTAGCACGTAAGAAGGCGTGTTAGAGTAGTTTTAAAACATTTCATGGATCTAAAACTAAAAACTTCAGTTGATGATTGAGTTGATTGTTTAAAAGATTACCTTCCAAACATCATGACGGTTGCCTGAGGATTAGTTCCTGGGGAGCTAGAAAACATGGAACCGTCAACCCGCAAAGCATCAACGCCGATCACCTTATAATCACGATCCACTACACTATCGACCCGACATCCGCCATGGAAATGCCACATGGTAAGCACATTGTCCACACAAAAATCCTCCAATGAAGCACAATACTTGAGGCGGTTTTTCTGCCTCATGTTAAAGGGAATGGCAGACATCAAGTCCAAGAGAGATTCAAACGAGGTCGAGGGGTTTCGCAACGAAGCAAAGGACTCCGACTCGAAGACTTTTTTAATGACTTCCATGCCTCTCACGCAAGTCTGAAGGTCCCTCGAGTCTTGAAAGTAGTTAAAGGTGACCATTGGATTGTCATTGGGATCCCTATTCTTAAGCTCCATGTGCCCTTGAGAGAAAATTTTATTCACTTTTTCCGACATAATTCCACCTTGTAGCTTCATGTCTGGAAACGACATGTCCTCAAAACCAGCTTGTCTGAGGATTTCTATGGCTTTGGGGACCATAGGCAATCCACTTAGCGTTTCAATGTAATTTCCTGAACGAGTTATGCCCACCACGTCACTAAACGAGGTCTCGGTCGGGCGAATGGATGGAATTATGATTCCATTCAACGGGTTGTCGGCCATGCCCTGCCCAACCATTTGCTGGTCAAGTATTACATCTATTCCGTGGGCTTTGAGATGGTCGAATGGCCCAATACCACTCAGCATCAATAGTTGTGGGCTTCCAATTGCACCAGCCGAGAGAATAATCTCATTATTGGGCCCTTCATTCAAGAACACCATGTGACCATTTCCTTTCAAGTCTTTGAAGAAAATTCCATAGGCTGTGGGGTTTCCCCCTGCATTGTGTTACACATATCTCATTAAGATAATAATGATGGTATGTGAATATATAGTGCTTTGAATGTTATCGCAGAATAAATAATTGACCTGATGAAGGCCTCTTAAACAAGATTTGGTGGACCACGGCTTGGAAATAGAGAGTGATCTTAGAGTCGTCGGCATACTCTAACAAATCTGCAGCAATGTGTCTATACCCATTCTCGTCAAATATAGAATTTCCGATTTTGGTCCCCCTCCAAGTGCTCATAAGTCCCTCCGTTGTAGGGCACCACCCCGGCCTCCAACAACCCATCCCTCACGGCTGTCTGCCACCGCAACAGCCTTTTAGGTCGGAACGTCACCTTCCTCTCCACCCACGCATACGATTGGTTCACCAGATGCGGGTCCCACCCTTCGTCGGAAACCTCCTCCTTGCTTGCCCTTGAGTAAAACCCAACATTGATGGCGGAGCCGCCACCCAAAATGCGGGCCCGGGTCAAACGCACGCCATCCGTTGATACAAATGGTTGTGCGGCTGAGCCGGGTGATGTGTCGAAAAATATGTTCAAGAAATCGCTTTGGCGTGTTACACTTGGGTTGTCGTATGGCATGCCGCCCCTCTCAAGGAGGAGTACTTTTGCGGAGCCTGATAGCGTCGCCGCCAGTGCACATCCGGCGGTTCCGCCTCCGATGACTATGTAGTCGTAGTGCCCCGCGGACGCAGATGCTAATGTTGCATCTTTGGCAAAAGAGTTGTATGGAGCTAATAATACAACCAAAACACAACAATGTTTGTATGTAAGTAAGGATGTGCACTCAAAAGATAAAGTATTATTTTTTGTAGGCAAAAATTGATAAGTTTTGGCCATTTATTAAATCAAATTTATATTATATACTCCGTATTGATATAAGGACAATTTATTAGATTTAGTTTTAAAAATATTACATGAGGAATTTACTTAAATAAGACTAAAACATAATACCTTTTATAATATAGGACCATATGTTTTTATTTCCCAATGTAGGACACCACTGGTCATTATCCATTGGTCATTATTCAAATAAATGTACACCATCACTAGACATTATTCATCCCACTAGACATTGTTAAGTGCTATTTAGGGAATAAAAAAGTTTTACGTCCTACATTAGGAAATGACTTATGTTTTAGTCCTATTTAGTGTAAATTTCACAATTGATATATTATGTAATTTTTATTTAACTATTGGTAAATGCATGATTTGATTGCTAAAAGTAGATAAATGCTTAGGGAGGGATGCATGCAGTAGTATGTTTAATTTATGATGCAATTATTGTATTGAAGATATTAATATTCATTATGAGAAAGATTAATTAAGAAAGTAGGGATTATTTGAAGATAACTACTTAGAGTTTTTACAAAAAATAAACATAAAGTTAAACTACTTCAAAAAAAACAAGCAGACAGACTTATTCAAAATACATAGATAATAGTTGAAATTATTTAAAATAACTGTTTTATTTTTCTAATTAATTTTTAAATTTGCAAACAATGCAATAACATACCTTTCTCTGCAAGAGAGGATACAATAATTAAAAGCAAAATTCCAAGAGAAGGGGCAAAGAAGGGAAACCACAGCTGGGAAGCAATCATAATTAATATATTTCAACACAATACATATTGATAAACAAATGCTACAAAGATGCAATTAACAACTCTGATCTCTTCTTGTAAGGACTGATTATATTTATATGTGTTAACATGGGTCCCTCCAAATAGAGGCCCACATGCCAAGCCTTTTTTTGAGATAGGCCCACATGTCAAGCCCCATCTTCGAGGGATCTTCAGATCCGGTCGGACGATCACTGAGAAAAATAAATTAGATTTTAATCGTAAATTGTTGGCAGAGGGTGGAATCTACACTTAATACTTGCAGAAACATTATATTTAGCATAGTTGCTTCCCAGCACAATTAACAGGAAAAAACTGTAATAAAGAGAGAAGGCTTGAGGTGGCAGCTTGGAAATGGTGAAAGGAAGCAAACTTGATTTTGGCTTTGATTCCTTGGAATAGATAACTTTGCATGATTTTATCACATGCAAATTATGTTCAAATAGCGGTGGAGGAGGATTAATATAATCCAAATCATATTTTATTTACACTTTTAAAATTATTTTATTTATAAATTGACAGAGTAATAAAAATGCAAATTACATCATATATATCGTTCAAAAGCAAATCCAAGTTCTATGAAACAAGATGGAAAAAGTATGTTTATTTTGTCAGCTGATTGATCATTACAAATGAGTAAACAAACCAAAGTTATCAAAAGGTTGAAGAGAGTGAGTGCTTATGAAATATTTTCCCTATGAAGGATAAGTGAAAAAATGTATGCCTACTAGTAAAAGATATTGAAAACGTGTACCTACTTTTTGTAAGAAATACAATTGCTTGTTTTGGATTGTGGCCTAAGAGTTTTGAGTGAACCATATTAAATGTTTGGTGTCCTATACTCTCTACTTTTACCTAGTAATTTATCATTTCTTTCGCTAACTGACCCAACAAGTGGTATCGGAGCTCAACAACTCGTGTTCAAGGCCTAACAAGTAGTATCAGGGCTCAACAATAAGATCGCGATGAAGCTTTTTTATTCCCCTAGTCCCAAAAATAATTTTCTATCCGATTTTATAATTTATATACGGAGTAATATATATACGATTTCTACTTCACCCGTTCTTAAAAAATTATCACAATTTAACTTTTTTGGTCAAGCTATGACACCCTTTGACTGTGAATTATGGAAAAATTATGGTTAGTTATAATGTAAATTTAGTAAAATTGAGTTTATTTTAAAAAATAGTTTTGAAATATCAAATTTTATAATATTTAATTATTTTAAACTATACTTAATTCATAATCAAATGGTGTCACAATTTGACCAAAAATGTCAAACTGAGGCAATATTTTAAGAACGGAAGAATTTACGATCATAGATGCAAGAATGGTGTCATAATCCGTAGTTTTTTAGGGCCATAGATGCAAGAATATACGGAGTATAGTATGAAAAATAGTAAAACGCAATAAGATACAATGATACAAGTTAAAAGACTTCATATCATAAAAAAACATTAAAATATTAGCTACACAATAATGATCGATAAAAGTACAACATCAAAACATACTATATTCTCTACAATTCCATCAAAATATTTAAAAAAATGTAAATATGTAATCTTTGTTGCCCTTTTTTATGTAAATGCCTTAATCAAATGCGTGCAATAAAATCAAACTCTTTTATAAAATCTTGATTAACTGACAATATTGTGATTATTGTCAATCTATTCTGCGTTTTTCGAGACATTAATTACCTTAAATTTGATTTTATCAATTTCAACATGATCAATTGAAAACATTGCCAATCTATTTAGTCTTTTTAAGACATTGATTATCAATACGAAATACTCCCTCCGGTTCCTGAGTATTTGTCTAGTTTTAATTTTTTTCGGTCCAAATTGGTAAACTTTGACCTCAAATTAAATAAATTAAAAATGATATTAGATATTGATATAAAAAGTTTTATTAGATTTATAATATCAAATATTTTCAAAATATTATTTTATCTAGTTAATATACAATATATATTTTATTTAATTATAAGTCAAATGTTGAAAACAGTTGACCGAAAAAACTCAAAACTGGACAAGTACTTGAGGCGGAGGTAGTAGATATTAGTACTCCGTATTAATTACTTTTCTTATCCATTTATTTTCCCAAAATTCTTATTCTCGGATAAGGTGGGTTTTCGTTGTATTCACTGTATATACTTATAGAAATCACCCTAGGACTAAACCATAGGGAAAAGTACCAAAATAGGACTTTCATGTTTTTTCCTCCGAAATAGGACTTTGCACTGTGGTAATGTGACTTTTCACTGTGGTAATGTGGCAGTGTACATGTGCACATTACTATACTTTTTTGGTAATGTACATGACCATGTTTGGTAATGTAAGTCCTATTTCGGGAATAAAAATATGGAAGTCCTATTTTGGTATATTTTCAATGTTTTAGTCCTACTTTGGTCTTTCTCTCATATACTTATGCATATAATTTTCATTATTTAATAATCTTAATTATTACGAGTATCAAATTGTATTACGCATGTTGGTTCAGACTGTCATTTTATGCGAGATGAAGTCATGACAGGCACCACGACTACTCACCATGTTCCTTCGCCTGAGTAGACATTCCCACTGAAGAATTATATAATTCCAATGATCCCTTTACAATATATTCACCTCCCCTTATATACATGTAGGAGGGTTAAGAATAAGGAAGCTGACATTAATGAGAGATCCTATACAATATGGAATCTACCATAAATAATAATAATATTAAATATGTAATATAACTTGACATATTTAACATGCTACCAACTCCGTCGGTGATCTTCGGACGCCAAGGTTGTGTCGGAAATCAGTGAAGAGAAGCGACGGTAATCCTTTTGTGAAGATGTCTGCGAACTGGGAAGAGGATGGTACATGAAGAACTCGAACCTGTCCTAGTGCAACTTTGTCTCTAACAAAATGAATATCGACTTCAACATGCTTGGTACGTTGATGCTGTACCAGATTTGAGGACAAATAGACAGCACTAATATTGTCGCAGAACACAATGGTGGCTCGTCGTAGTGGCTGATGAAGTTCAAGAAGAAGATTTCGAATCCAACTGGTTTCAGCAACGGCATTAGCTACAGCTCTGTATTCTGCCTCAGCACTAGATCTAGAGGTGGTGGCTTGCCGCTTGGAAGACCATGAGACCAAGTTGTCCCCTAAGAATACACAATAACCAGAGGTGGACCGTCGCGTGTCAGGGCACCCTGCCCAGTCTGCATCAGAGTAAGCCTGAAGAAAATCCGTGGAGGAACGAGAGAGAGTGATCCCATGAGTGACTGTACCCTGAAGATAGCGGAGGACCCTTTTTAAGGCTGTAAGATGGGTCGTCCGTGGAGAGTGAAG
>OOIL02004591.1:1254869-1328646 GCA_900332095.2 Cuscuta campestris | reverse complement strand
CAAGAGAAGAAGGGTCGATCTCGTTTCCATAAACGTCGGCGGCAGTTTCTGAAACTGAAGGAAGGAGGCCTGCTTTCCAAGGTCATCCGGGAGGCCACGTAGGGTTTGGAGAACGAGCTGATTTTCGGTGACCGGGGCGTCCACATCATCTAACCAATCCGCGATATTCTGAAGAGTTTGACAGTAAGTTTGAATGGTGGACGTGCCTTTGATAGTATTGTAGAATTGGTGCTCCAATTGCATTGCTCTGGCTGCCTTGTTGTCATGAAACAAGTTATGTATGGCTTTCCATAAATCTGCCGCGGATGTAGTGGAAGAGATGATGAGATCAGAAACCTCATCGTTGACGGTTGAAAGAATCCATCCTTGAATGAGAGCGTCGAGTTGAAGCCATTCAACATCATCTTTTCCGGCAGAAGTTTTCTCACCGGTGATGAAACCTTCGAGATTGAAGCGTCTGACCATGAAGAATTATATAATTCCAATGATCCCTTTACAATATATTCACCTCCCCTTATATACATGTAGGAGGGTTAAGAATAAGGAAGCTGACATTAATGAGAGATCCTATACAATATGGAATCTACCATAAATAATAATAATATTAAATATGTAATATAACTTGACATATTTAACACCCACGAAATTGCTCCATCAACTTCGTTCCAGTACTTATGCTTCGAGTTGTCCCTCATTACCGTTGATCGCTTGCGGGGATAATATGATGAAATAAATATTCAAATTAATTACTTTTCTTATTTAATTGCTTCCATGATTCTTATTCTACTCAGGTGATCATAATGATTTAATAAAACCAATTATATATTACTTCCTCCGTCTCTAAATATTTGCCACATTTGTATTTCCGAGGCAAAATATCAAGTTTTTTCAATTCATTTTATTTACATATTGGTATAAAAATAAAAAATAAAATTTACATATCAAAAAACTACATGAAAAGTTCTTCGAAATAAGAGGTGTCAAGAATATTTTATTTTATCAAATAACCAATGAAAACATAGAAATAAACAAAAATTCCCGCGATTGTTGAAAAAGCTAATGTTGCAAATATTTTGGGATGGAGGGAGTATCAAATTGTATGAACTATTCAAAAAATGTATTTGGGGAACAATTCAACCATTTTTTAATAACTCAATGCAACACATTCTCATGTAATATTGTTCCTCGTTTAAGTAAAATTGCTATTTTCATCTAAAGTTGTTCCTCGTTAGGCGAATTCGGCCACAACAAACATTATATGGTGTTAGGTTATTATATATTCCAACTAAGGAAGGCACCATATTGGTGGTGCCAGCTTAATTCATTAATTAACACACGTTTATGCTCCAAATTAGTGAAATTTGTAATTCCATCTAATTTCGTTAATGTCTTGAATTTATTTATGATATGATGTTTCCCAAGATGGAAAACCAATACGTACTAAAACTCCACAAAGTATGATAGGGCGATTTATATCATGAGATGTGACTCATGGGAGTAGAGTGAGTACGGATTTTGGCTTGAAAAATGCTAGGGTTTGGTGTATCCCATTTGTCCCCCACCCCTTCCATTACCACATAAATGGGCAAGAACTTTAAAAAAATTAAATAAATAAAAAGTAGATAAAAATGGGTGGTGGAGAAGGAGGTGGGGGACAAATGGGGTACACCTTTGGTGACATCATTATTACAGGGAGCTCCTCTGATCTCATCTCTGCTGTTACTCAGGCTATGCATAAAAATTTTCGCCTCAAAGACTTGGGCCCTCTAGATTTCTTTCTTGGCATTGAGGTTCGTCGCTCTGCAGATTCTATCTTGCTTCATCAGACAAAATACATATTTGATCTTCTTCAGCGGGCTGGCATGACTGATTGCAAACCCGCTGTCACTCCGATGGCGGCGCGGCCAACCCAGGAGATCTCGTCCACCTTCTCCGACCCAAAATTGTTCCGTAGCCTTGTGGGTGGTCTACACTATCTTGCGGTGACTCGCCCTGATATTCGGTATGCTGTAAATCGAGTTTCTCAGACCATGCATAATCCTACAGAGAAGGATTACTTGGCCCTTAAACGTATTCTTCGCTACTTGAAGGGTACTTCTTCTCATGGCCTTCTGTTCAGAAAAGGCTCTCTTGATCTTGCTGTTTATTCTGACTCTGACTGGGCTAACGACAAAGATGATCGTCGTTCCACCACTGGGTATCTCTTTATGCTGGGGCCGAATCTTATCTCATGGTGCACAAAAAAACAGACTCGCGTCTCGCGCTCCTCCACCGAAGCTGAGTATCGCGCTATGGCCGCGGGGGTGGCAGAGGCGATGTGGCTTCGTTATATTATGGATGCTCTGCATGTTCCGCCTACGAAACCTAAGATTTATTGTGATAATGAGTCCACAATCTGTGTCACCAAGAATCCCGTTCTCCATGATCGCATGAAGCATGTTGGCACTAACTGTCACTTTGTTCGAGACGAGGTTATGGCTGGCACTATGACTACACATCATGTTCCTTCTTCTGAGCAGCTTGCTGACATCTTGACAAAACCGCTTCCGCAGACTCCGTTCCATTATTTGTGTTCCAAGCTGCCCCTCGTATCCGTTGATCAGCTTGCGGGGGGATAATATGAAGACTCCTAATATTATTTAGTTTCCTTATTCTTGTATTACCATAATTACTTTATTCCTTTCCTACTAGGAATAGGACTCTCTCTTGTAATCCCTATATATAGGAACATATCTCTCAATATTCAATAAGACAAATTATTATCAAATTGTATCACCTAGCATTGCTCTTTTGGCTTTAATATTTAGGGAAGATGCCAGGGGTACACTAAAGGTGTACCCCAAATGTACACCACTTGTCTCTACATCATTCATTTTATTTATTTTTTATTTTTTATTTTTTTTAATTTTATATGCCTTTTTTTGTGGTTATGGAGGGGGTGGGGGATATTTGGGGTACAATTTTGGTGTACCCCTAGCATTTTCCTAATATTTAGGTTATACAAATGAAAAATGGTAGGGGTGCACCAAAGGTGTACCCCATATGTCCCTCACCCCCTCCTTGTCCACATAAATTGGCAAGAAAATCAAAAAAATAAATAAATAAAAATTAAATAAAAATGGGTGGTGGAGAAGGGGGTGGTGTACATTTGGGGTATACCTTTGGCGTACCCCTAGCATTGCTCTATACAAATATATAGAATTGAATGTTGAAAGAAACCATTGAAAGAGATGAAAAAATTAGAAGATGTCGGAAGAAATTGGAAGACATACGAATGAGATGTAAAGATAATAGATGTTTGAGTTCCCACATTGAAAAATAAAGAAGAATATCAGTATCATATATAGAATGGTGAAATCCTACCTATTAGCTTAAGCTTTTGGGTTAGTAAGTGGATTTCGATTTTATATGCAAATGGTTAATTTTACCCAACGTTATTCCCCTTGTTCTCGGCCCATCAAAATTTTAACAGGGTATTAGAGCAAGTCCGGTCCGAGTTTGGTTCGTCTTGGTTGTTGGACGTGGGTTTAGCCAAATGAGCTACCCATCCGTAGTTTGGATTGAGTTAAATTAGCTAAAAGCGATTGAGATGCCACTACCTGTTGTGTGGGCTAGCTATAAGAGATTGAGATGCTATACTCGTTTGTCCAAGTGCTATCTAGGCCAGGCTACTTACCACTTGAAGAGGAGTGTTGGATTTTCTACATCGAAAAATAAAGAAGAACACTACTAGTATATATAGAAGGGTGAAACCATACCTATCAGTTAAAGCTTTAGTGTTAAAAAATGGACCTTGTCTTTATATATATGCAACTTGTTAATTTACCCAACACTCTTTCCATTGTTCTTGGCTCATCGGAATTTCAATAAATTGAAAGAGAATGGAAGAATTTGGAAATAAACTTGAAGGTGATGGAGAATGTTAGAAAAAATGTGAAAATTGTTGGAACAGATAATAGGGTTAAATTTGTTTTTAGTCCGTGTAAAATATGCAATTTTTGTTTTTGGTCCATGCAATTTTTTTTGTTAAGATCAACCCTAAAAAGATTCATTTTTAAAATCTATACTTTATTTAAAGCGAGTGGAATTTTTTTCCCGCCTAAACGTGAGAGAAATAAATGAAAGTTTTGTGCGTGTTACTTAATTGCATTTATTCTAAGCATTAATATTGTTAAGCATTACTTAATAAGGACTATATTACCATTTTTTGTTGGGAGAATACACAAAAAATGTCAAAGTAATGTATAAAAAGTGTGTGTTACTCGAGTAACATGTGAGTAAGCATTAATATTATATTGGTAAGCATTAATTAAAAAGTACTCCATCCGTCCCAAAAAAATTTACACCTTTCAAAAAAATTGCGTCCCACAATCTCCTACCCATTTCTATTAAAAAACCACTTTTACCCCTTACTTTTTCAAATCCTACCTATCACATCATACCTTTTTCCTAATAATCTACACATCACATCCTACTTTTACCCATCACATCAAGGGTATTTTTGGAAAGTCAACACAAAATTATCCCTCCCTTAATTTCAACTTTAGTCAAAATGTGTAAATCTTTTTGGGACGGAGGGAGTATTATGTTTCCATTTTTTGGTTGGTAGAATACAAAAAAATAATATATGGTGTATTTCAATGTTTTTCCAATTTTTATTAAAAGGCTAGGTTGATTACTACTTCTGATTTAAATACAAAAATTTAAAAAAATACAAATTCTAAAATCAATACAGTTTTTTACATATCGGTAAGCATTAATTAATAATTACTATGTTTCTATTTTTTGGTTGGGAGAATATAAAAAAATATTGTGTATTTCTATGTTTTCATTTTTTTAAATAGGCTAGCCTGATTAACATTTCTAATCTTAATGCAAAAATTAAAAAATATTTACAAATTCCAAAATCAATAAAGAAATTAGATTTTTCCTACATATTGGTAAGCATGAATTAATACGGAGTAATTACTATGTTTCCATTTTTGGTTGGGAGAATATAAAAAAAGTGTGTATTTCTATGTTTCTATTTTTATTAAAAGGTTAGCCTGATTACTATTTCTAACCTAAATACAAAAATAAAAAATAATATTTACAAATTCCAAAATCAATAAAGAAATTAAACTTCCTACACATTGGTAAACATTAATTAATAATTACTATATTTTTATTTTTTGGTTGGGAGGATACAAAAAAATATTGTGTAGGCATTAACTTTTGTAAGCATTGATTCATAATTTTTGTTATGTTTCCATTTTTGGTTGGAAGAATACAAAAATAAAATTACGTACCAATAAGTTTCCATTTTTATTAAAACGCTGGACTGACTAGGCAGATTCCGAAAATAAAAAAGTTAAAAATTCGGAAATAGAAATTAAATTTTTCCTACTAAAAATTCGGAAATAGAGATTCTCAAGCTCTTTTCGTAATTACCCTCTTTGAACTGTGTTTTCAATTCTCAAACTCTTTTCGCAATTACCCTCTTTGAACTGCGTTTTCAATTCTACCTTTCAAGTATCATGAGGTTGTTAACAGCTGTAAAAAATATTGATGAGACGTCCTCGATTTTGATGCTTAAATTAAGAGCGATAATATTTTATCATGTCCCGGTCCATGTTAGGGGCCCGAATCCCTAGATGTAATTTTTCATGATTTAGAGGTTAGTTGTTTCATTAAAATGAATCTAAATTATGTATACATTCACAACCTAACGTTGTAATAATGCTAATATGTACTTTTTCATTTTCATTGTCAAGGAGATCGAGTACATGCGTAGATCAGAGATTCGAATATACGCACTTTCAAAGAAAAATTGAAAGAAGATAATGTTTTTTTTACTGATGAGAGTCAAAGTACTACGCAATTACCAAACAACGAAAACTACCAATCACCCTTTTATGCTACATACAATTCTTTGGCACGACGAAACTTCGATCAAGAGATTTCAGGAATCAGACTTTCGAACTTTTATTACAAATTTATGGGATTTGAAGAAATTCAGAAATTAACTTTTGGTGACAATGTGCTGTTAATTCGTGCGATTGTCTCCAACATTGGATGTCGTCAATTCTATCGATGAGTATAGGACAACAATGAATCCTAGCAGTGAATCTCAAACATATCTTAGTTCCGACAAGGTAGAGAATTCGAACTATAATTCAAGTTTTTTGAGTGACTTACACAGTTACACTCTCCCAAGATATTAAATAAGATTCGTGCTTCTAAAGTACCAAATCATGAGTTTTCTTTGAAGGTAGGCACACATATTATGTCGTTGAGAAACATTAATCATTCATTAGGTTTATGTAATGGTACACGGTTTCGTTGATAGTAACTTGGTTGGCTAATCACTCAATATAAGGAAATATATTATTTGGAAGACACATGGGCAAAGAATTGTTAATCCAAGACTATCATTGACACCATTCGATATAAGAATTCAATTTAAGTTTCAAAGAAGACAATTCCAGGTGGTTACTTCATACGCAATGACAATTAACAAGAGTTAGGGTCAATCTCTGAAATATGTTGGATTATTGTTACGTAAACTGGTATTTACTCATAGGCAACTGTATGTTGCATTTTTAAGAGTAACAAATCGTAATGGCTTAATGATTCTGATATGCCCCGAAGATAATATTTCCACAAGTTGTACGAGTAATGTAGTTTATAAAGAAGTTTTTTGAAATTTGTAAATCAATTAACTTAATAACTTGTATACCTTAAAATAATAAAATCTCAATAATACATTAGATGCCAATTTGTATCTTTAAAAAATGATCTTAATTTGGATAACTCATTTATTTCATGCTCAATATCATAGTTTTCTGTTTCTAATTACTTTCGACATAATTTTCATGCCCTAAATTGTTTTTGTATCAATATTATATTTCTAATTTTCAGATTTCTTAGAATGTGATCGATATAACAAAATTTGTTAATTATGTAATTCGATGAAGAACATAATTTAGGGCATGAAAACTGTGTTTGATATAATTAGAAATAAAACACTATGATGTTGAGTACTAAATACATGTGCCATCTCAACCTATTAGAAATTTTAATTACGTTTAAGAAGCATTTTCAAAATAAAAGAATTTGTGAGAATGACTTGAACAAAAAAAATTACAAAAACCAAAAACGAAATGTGCATGTTTTACAAAGACTAAAACCATATTTAACCCTAAATATTACTATACATATTTTTGAATTTTCATATAAATGCTCTCACAATAATTTATTTCAAATTCAAAATACACATGATTGTATTAATTAGAAATAGATTCCTCCGTCTTATTTATTTGAAAACTGCAAACAAATTTCACACGGATTATTTGTTTACTGGCTTAATATTATACATGTGGAAACCATGCCAAATATTTTACATTACATTTGTACCTAGTTTTTCAAAGTTCATTCCGGAGTTGATCGGTGTTGCAAAAGTTTTTGACCCATGTACCTGCATATTATTACAAAATAAATTTTTTAGATACGTGCATGAAAAAGGGAGTAAAACTTTCATCAAATACTAGACTCGTTATGGTCTACATGCATGGATTGACCTTCTCACAAATACTATATTTTTTAATTTTAAAAATATATATTCAACACTTGAAAATGCTTATTTAGTACTCCCTCCGTCCAAGTAAGATGTTCTCAATTTGACTTTTCACGGATTTTTAGGAGTGTTAAAAAGACTCGTGACTTTCCCAATTTGCCCCTCCTTGCCTCTGACCAATTAACTCGTTCTTTGTTACCACCGCACATAACCTCCCCACCACCGCCGTGCCACCGCCATCATCCCCACCATCGTCGCCGCCATCTTCATTCCCCCATCGTCACCACCGTCCTCAGCCCTGCCATCGCCGCCACTGCCCTTACCCTCACCATCGCAGATCTAGACAGCGTAGAAGAAGAAGAATACGGAGGAGAAGAAGAAGAAAGAGAAGAAACGAGAAAGAGAAGAAAAACAAAGAAAAGAAGACAAGAAAAAGAAGAAAGGGAAAGAGAAGACGAAATGTGACAGACCAGCGGACGAAATTGGGGAGAAAGAAATGAAGAAAGAAAAAAGAAAGAAGTAAGAAAGTGGCAGACGAAATTGGGGGAAAAAGAAAGAAATGGAGGAGGGGTGTTTAAGGTATTTTGTGTGTTAAAATATGTAATGAGAAGATCTATGGCGAACAAATAAAAAGGGTTAATGAGAAGATGTATGAGGGACGGAGGGAGTATATATGAAGGTCCACCATGAATCTTAAGTGCATGTAATAATTTACCAGTATTTATGGTCTTAATGATATACGGAGAATGTGCGAGTGGTCTGGTTTTAAAACAATGCATTCACACATACGTACAATATTGGTTGGATTGCTCGCAATCTACCGTAATATATATACCGTCCAACCAGTTGTACGGTATTTCATGTACATCCGCATCAGCGAGTACTCATTTACGAGTAATTGAACACTTATTTTCAAGCAAATGAATACTCATTTTCGAGTAATTATATACTCATTTTTATAAAATTCAGTTATGCTTGAAAATGAGTATTTAGTTACTCGAGAATTAGTACTCTGATACTCGAAAATGAGTATCACTCGAAAATAAGTATTCATATAGATGTACGTGAAATACCGTGCATTCCGATGTATGGTATAGGTACTCCGCAATCCCCGCATCATTGGTTTACGATGTTATAAAGATTTAAACTATATACTCTCTTTGTCCTAGAATTATCTTCTTGTTTGTTTTTTGTCAACATTTTTTAACTGACCATAAAATCTGAAAAAAAATATATTGAGTAATAATATAAATTTAATATGAATAGATTCTTGGTGAAATAAAGTTTTAAAATATCATATTTTTATAATATAAAATTAAATATAGATAAAGATATTAATGGACAAAGTAGCGGATTGGAGATAGGAAAAAAGCAAACAAGAAGATAGTTTTGAGACAGAAAAACTATACCGTTATTTTTTAAGTAGTGAGATTAGAGTATAAAATCTTTTTCTTCCGTACGTCTTACAATCAAAAATCTATACTTGTGGTTGAATTGATTAATTACTCGACGTATCAAGAGTTTGCTAACTTAGATGTCATGAATTTAAACTGCAATATCACCTAGTTATAAGAAGTTAATTACTCTCTCCGATCCATCTCTTCCCAAATTGACTTTTTCACGCAATTTAAAAAGAGTTGAACAAATAATGTACATGTACATTCTATCCTTAATGAAATTGGGTGAGGAATAATATCTGGATTGGCTATTTATGATAGTATGCAAGTTGTACGACCAGATACCGGAATGATTGGGCGTAAATAAGGAAAGTGAAGGTAGTTGTGTTATTTTAAATTTTAAAAATAGATAATGAAAAACTTTTTTTGGGACAAAAAAGACATTTGGGAAGAACTACTTACTTTTTTGAACGGAGGGAGTAACATTGACGTGTAAAACTAAAAGAAAAAACAAATATCTACCTCCTTCACGCGAGGGGCATTTTTTAGACTATTGAAATATTTCCTAAATATATACAGTATGCAATTACAAACTTGAGTGAGGTAGAGATTGAGTTGGCTCCTTGAAAAAATTACCTTCCCAACATCATGACAGTTGCTTGAAGATTAGTTCCTGGGGAGCTAGAAAATGTGGAACCGTCAATTACTCGCAAAGCATCAATGCCGATCACTTTATAATCATGATCGACTACGCTATCCACTCGACACCCACCGTGAAAAAGCAATAGAGTAATCACATTGTCCATGCAAAACTGCTCCAATGACGCCGTCTTGAGGCGGTGTTTTGGCCTCTCGTTAATGGGAATTGCTGACACCAAGTCCAAGAGAGATTCAAATGTAGTTGATGGATTTCGCAAAGAAGAAAAAGACTCTGACTCGAAGACTTTTCTAATGACTTCCATGCCGCGTACGCACGTCTTGAGGTCCCTCGAGTCTTGAAAGTAGTTAAAGGTGACCATTGGGTTCTCATTTGGATCCTTGTTTCTAAGCTCCATATGACCTTGGGAGAAAGTTTTGTTCACTTTTGAAAATAAAAACCCACCCTGCGTCTTCATATCTGGAAAAGACATGTTGACGCCAGCTTGCATGAGGACTTTGATGGCTTCGGGGACCAAAGACAATCCACTAACTGTTTCAATGTAATTTCCTGAATCAGTTATGCCCACGACAGTAGAAAATGAGGCCTCCACTGGCCTAATGGATGGAATTAGGATTCCATTCAATGGGAGGTCGGCCATGTGTTGCCCAACCATTTGTTGGTCAATATTACATCTATACCATGGGCTTTGAGATGATCTGACGGCCCTACACCACTTAGCATCAGTAGTTGCGGGCTTCCAAACACACCGGCGGAGAGAATGATCTCATTGTCGGGCCCTCCATTCAAGAACGCTGTGTGACCATTCCCTTTTGAGTCTTTGAAAAAAACCCCATAGGCTCTGGGTTTCCTCTCTGCATTGTGTACATACAACATGAGAGGTTTTGTTTTTTAAGAGATTTAAGGAAAATGTATTTTGGTGTTGAATTTCCAAAAATATCCCTGAATGTGATGGTAAAAGTATGATTTGATAAGTAGATTAATAGTGAATATATATGATGTGATAGGTAGATTAAAAATTAATAAGGGCAAAAGTGACTTTTTTATAGAAATGAGAAATTTTTTAGGAACGGATGAAAAAAGAAAGAAGAAAGGTTTTCTGTGACTTTTTAATAGAAATGAGACGATGTATCTAATATGCTTTGATCATATTTTGAAACATTCTTAGTTAGACTTCGGGTAGGATAGGTTTGTAATGTTTACTGCTAGGATATTAGTTGAGAAATTGGTGAAGGCTAGAGAACTTCACTTTTGACACCAAAGTTAAATACAGAAAATAAAAGACATTTCCACATAGAACAAATATAATATGTGTGCGCTTTTGGTGTCAAAAATGAGTTTGCCAAGCTTTGCCCTGAACAATTATTGTCAAAGTTGAATTCTTTTGTCACGACTTATATTAAAATATATCGAGTTATGATTTAAGGTAATTTACCTTAATAGGACTAAAACATAATGACTTTCTTAATATAGGATTATATGTTTTTATTTCCCAATGTAGGACCATTGGTCATTATCTATTAGTCATTATTCAACTAAATGTCCAGCATCACTTGGACATTATTCTTCTCACTAGTCGTTATTAAGTCCTATTTAGGGAATAAAAAAGTTTAAGTCCTACTTTGAGAAATGACTTACTACCTCCGTCCCAAAAAGATTTACACGTTTTGACTAAAGTTGAAATTAAGGAAGAGATAATTTTGTGTTGACTTTCCAAAAATACCCTTGATGTGATGGGTAAAAGTAGGATGTGATGTGTAGATTATTAGAAAAAAGGTATGATGTGATAGGTAGGGTTTGAAAAAGTAAAGGGTAAAAGTGGTTTTTTAATAGAAATGGGTAGGAGATTGTGGGACGCAATTTTTTTGAAAGGTGTAAATCTTTTTGGGACGGAGGGAGTATATTTTAGTTCTATTCAGTGCAAATTTCACTATGATTTATACTCCCTTCATTTGAAGAATAATACTCGTCTAGTTTGATTTTTTTAAAGTCAAACTAGAAGATATTTAATCACCAATACATACTTTGATTAGCTTCATTGCATATAAACTATACTAGGAAAAAAAATCACTGGTCATTGTTCAAGTAAATGTCCTGTGCCACCGGACATTGTTCAAATTAAATGTCCACCATCATTAGACATTATTCAAGTACTATTTAGAGAGTAAAAAAGTTCAAGTACTATATTAAGAAAAGATATACGGAGTATGTTTTAATAGGGAGTATTATTTAGCGCAAATTTTACAATTTCAAAATAATACTATACGTACCCATCTCCAAAGTCCAAATGAACGTCGCCATTGTCCAATATAATTGTAAATATTAAGACTAAGAGAGAAGGGAAGAATGAATATACCTAGTGAAGGGGTTTTGAACAGGATTTTGTGAACCAGAGCATGGTAATAGAGAGTGATCTTAGTGTCATCGGCATACTCTAACAAATCCGCAGCACTGTGTCTATATCCATTCTCATCAAATATGGAATTCCCTATTTTGGTCCCCACCAAGTGCTCATAAGTTCCTCCGTTGTACGGCACCACCCCGGCCTCCACCAACCCATCCTTCACCGCCGCCTGCCACTGCAACAAAGTTTTCGGCCGAAAAGTCAACTTCCTCTCCACCCACATATACGACTGGTTGACTAGATGAGGGTCCCACCCCGCCTCAACCACCTCCCCGCCGCTTGCCCTCGAGTAGAACCCCAAGTTGATGGCGGATCCGCCGCCGAGAACGCGGGCCCGGCTTAGCCACACGCCATCCTTGGACAAAAACAACTGTGCTGCTGAGTCAGGCGATGACGTGTCATAAAACCTGGACACCAAACCGCTTTGGTGTGTTATGTTTGGGTTGCCGTACGGCATGCCGCCTCTCTCTAGGAGGGGCACCTTTGCGGAGGCGGATAGCGTCGCCGCCAGCGCACATCCAGCAGTTCCGCCTCCAATGACTATGTAGTCGTAATGTCCTGCTGACGTAGATGCTGATGTGGCATCTTTTGCAAAGGAGTTGTATGGGGCTAATAAATGACAACGATGTGAGTATGAATATTGTTGTCTTTAATACGTCACGATAATTTCATTTTCATCAATATTACTCCCTCCGTCTGGAATTGTTCTTCCCGTGTTGACTTGGCACGCTTATTAAGGAATAATAAAAAAATGTAAAATTTTCAAAAATGCACATACTATAAACTTTTAAATCTCCTTTTATTATTAAAAAAGTATTAAAAAAGTAAATTTGTGATAAAATACAAGGGTTTTATTGATATTTAGCCTTAAAAAGCATACTAAAAAAGGAAATGGGAAGATTATTTCCGGACGGACCAAAAAGGAAAATGAGAAGAATATTTTCAGACGGAGGGAGTATTTTTTTGCCTGAAAAAGACCACCCGAAAGGGTGGGATGGAGTCCGGGGAGTCCCTACCAAGTTTATTAAGAATAAAAACAAGTTGCTAAATTTCATCGTTAGTCCTTCAAACTAATGTAATATGTACGTAGAGTTAGTTATTCAACTGTAAAAAGTTCATGAATAGTCATTCAAGTCATGATAGCATTGCACAGTCAACCCTTCTGTTAATTTTTCTATTAATTTATGAATTTTAATTTTTTTCCATTTTCTAATATTAATACATGTGAGGAACCATCTTTTTTCATACAAGGAAGCCATATTTCATCTAAGTCCATTTTTAATAATAAGTTATTCTTATAAATGTTATTATGTCTAATTTCTTTTAATAACAATAAGTTACTCTTGTTTTTAATGGTCTAATTTTTATAAATACTCTTTCTGTTCTAGAGTGCGTGTCAACATTCGAATTTTCTAAAAACAAAGTGAGTATTAATTTTTCTCAATAAAATTCTAATTGAAGTTATTGGTCAAAAACTAACTCTAATTGATTGCATAAAGTTAAAACTAGGCAAACACTATCAAGGTTTATCTTTGATGTACTCCCTCCGATCCGTCCCTTTAAACATGAGATGTTTTGATTTTGAAGAGATTTAAGGGAAGTGTATTTTGGTATTGAATTTCCAAAAATGTCCTTTGATGTGATGGATAAAAGTAGGATTTTATGGATAAATTATTAGTAAAGAGGTATGATATGATAGGTAGGGTATGATAAAGTAAGGGGTAAAAGTGACTTTTTAATAGAAATAAGAAGTGTTTTTTGAGACGGATGAAAAAAGAAAGGACAAAGGTTTTCAGGTATGGAGGGAGTATAATTTCAACTAACATTGTATTGGGAAAAATACTCCATTTTTATGAAAAGCCAAAAATTTGGCACACACCTTATTTTTGGCTTTTCATAAAAATGGAGTATTTTTATGACGCAAATACTACGGTCAGATAACTCAAAGCCCACCACTGACAACTGCAAAGCTCCCCAAGAACAACTACAAAACTTACTTACTTATAAGGCAAAACTCACCATATTTTTTTAGCACTTTGAATTTTTAAAAAAAAATAAAATCAAAGGAATGGGTGTTGACTAGATTCTGACCGTTGACTGTCGCCTGCCGCCTACCGCCACCATCTACCGCCGGCCTCCGTCGTGCCTCCTGCCGCCGGCTACCGCTAGTCACCGCCGCCCTCCGCCGGTCGCCGCAACCGTCCACTTCCAGCCGCCACCACCTGCCGCCAGCCTTCGCCACCGCGACGCCACCTGTCGCCGGCCGCCAGACGCCGCTGTTGACCGGTGGTTGACCGGTGTTCCTATAATATTTTTAATTTATTTTTTAATTTTCAAAATTAAAAAAAGGTGAGTTTTTGTGTTCAAAGTGGTGAGCTTTGCTATATTTTCAAGTGAGCGTTGTATTGGCTATTGTTGAGCTTTGTAGTGTAATATGGTGAGCATGACGTCATCTCACTGAAACATGTCATCTCACTAGAAGATGTAATCTGGCTGGAGTATATGTATGTATGTATGTATGTATGTATGTATGTATGTATATATATATATATATATATACACATATACATACATACATATATATATATACATACATACATACATGAATCTAAGTATGTATGATGGATAGATTGGCCTACCTTTCTCTGCTAGAGAAGATACAATAACTAAAACGAAAATTCCAATAGAAGGTGCAACAAAGGGAAAGCACCTCCCGAAGGCCATGATAATATATGTGATGAACCCAATATGACAACACAAATAATGCTACATACACACATGCATTTAATGACTCTGATTTCTTCTTGTCATTTTTGGATCAGAATAGTTTTCCTTAACGTGTAATGACTGATTGTATTTATAAGAGAAGAGTGTGAATAGGCGATCAGATTAGGCAAATTCTTGTATAGTATTTGGTGCCCGCATGAGTAGCTTAACTGGTCCAATTCAAGGAGAGGATGTCAAACTCGTTGATCCTAGGGTTGAATTGCAGCAGCGGCAGTGTGAGAGTTCTATAATTTGTAATAGTTTATTGTGTGCACTGGGCACGGAGCGACCTCTCTAGAGACCAAATTGAGATTATGTTAGCGTAGTATATTTGTAATTATTCGTTTTTCATGTATTGGGCCATGTACATTATGGGCCCGTAGCTAGTATACTCCGTCATGTATATATACTTCCTGTGACACATGGAAAACACAAGTTTCACGTCCAATAATTTCTACATGGTATCAGAGCAGGTTTTGGCCCACCTCGTTTGTCAAGGTCCGTCTAGACGTTCATTCCTAGCGGCCCGTTTGTCTTTAGCCCAGTTGTCCGTATGGAGTGTGTACCCAACGGCCTGTGGCCTATTTAACACGATTGCTCGTCTGGAAGTCCATACCCAGCGGCTCGTGGTCTTTAGGTGTTGGCGCTCAAAAAAAAAGTCAAGGGATTGGGAGTTCATTTACAAGTGGTCAACCGGTTAGATTCAAAATGGCCCGGTTGTCCACTTGAGGGGGAGTGTTAGAGTTAATCGTATCCCACATCGGAAGTTGAATAGAAAAGTTATCGGTATATAAGGTATTGAGTTGAACTAAGTAATCGATTGGATTCAATCTTTTAATGTGGTTCAACCCAAGTGTCTTATTGATGAGGCCAACCTGCTTGGTTTCAAGCCTGTGGACACTCCATTACCGGTTAATCATAATTTGGCTCGATCTACCAGTGCTGAGATTCGTGATCCTCTGAAGTATCGTCGTCTTGTGGGTCGCTTATTGTACCTGACCATTACTCGTCCGGATATTTGTTATGCAGTTCACACTCTTTCTCAGTTTATGCAGGCGCCCCGTCTCGATCATTGGAATGCGGCTCTTCGTGTCCTCCGTTATCTCAAGGGCTACCCTGGTCAGGGTATTTTGTTGCGCAGTGATAGCAATCTCGCCCTCACTGCCTTTTCTGATTCTGATTGGGCTAGTTGTCCCCTCACACGCAGATCTGTCACTGGTTATTTCATTTTATTGGGTGGCTCTCCAGTCTCATGGCGCACAAAGAAGCAGACTACAGTTTCTCGATCTTCTGCAGAGGCTGAGTATCGAGCTATGGCAAATGCTTGTGCCGAAATCCGTTGGTTGCGTGGGATCCTGGCCGCCTTAGACGTTCATTGTGTAGCGACTCCTCGTTTATATTGTGACAACAAGTCTGCCTTGTTCATTGCCGCTAATCCAGTATTTCATGAGCGTTCGAAGCATATTGATATTGATTGTCATATAGTCCGGGAATGCCTTCAGCGCAATCATATTGTCACCGCTTATGTTCCTACGCGTTTTCAGACAGCGGACATCTTCACAAAGGCTCTCTCCGGTCCTCTTTTTCATAGCTTGTTGTCCAAGTTGGGCATTTATGATCTTCATGCTCCAACTTGAGGGGGAGTGTTAGCGTAGTATATTTGTAATTATTCGTTTTTCATGTATTGGGCCATGTACATTATGGGCCCGTAGCTAGTATACTCCGTCATGTATATATACTTCCTGTGACACATGGAAAACACAAGTTTCACGTCCAATAATTTCTACAGATTATACCATGATCTATCCTTCTCACAATCCTGTCGAACCGGAGTGTAGGGGCATCCGGGGTGGACGTTCCACCTTTTTTTGTATAGAGTATTTAGTATGGAAAAGATCTAGTGGACTAGACTAAAAGTATTTTAGATGAACACATTCAAAGATTTAATCGAGTAATTTATACTCCGTATACCATTTTTTACACATTTGATAAAATAATACAGGCACGTCATTTCTTAATTTATCAATTGAGCTTTTGATGTAATTTTCAAATATATAAATTATTATTTTTTAATTGATAGAATTTAGGATGAGCATGGACAACTAGATTGGGCAATAAGACACTTGGGTTGAATCACATTAAAAGATTGAATCCAATCGATTAGTTAGTTCAACTCAAGAATTTATATACCGATTATTTTGGGGTAAGGATAACTGGATTGGGCAATAAGACACTTGGGTTGAACCACATTAAAAGATTGAATCCAATCAATTAGTTAGTTCAACTCAAGAGCTTATATATCGATTATTTTGTTCTTGAACTTTCGATGTGGGATGACACTCTAACATTAATTCCACCTCAAATTTTAAAAAAAATTATATTAAAATTAACTTTAGTCGAATATTATCAATCGAAGCAGTGATAATATGATACGGAGTATTAAGTATAAATTTATTTTTATATCTTGCTTATTATTACACATTAACAAATTCATACTCAATTTTTACTTGCAATAACAAGATAGCCAAGGTAACCAACCGGCTCAAGCCTATTCTTTTGGAGCCGAATAGGTATATTATATAGTTAATTTTTTAATAAAAGTTTTAGGAACATAATTTTTCAAGGTAGTTATTAGGATATTTAACTATAATACTATAAATTTTTTTATGTATGTTGTTAGACAATAATATTAAGTATTCCTAGTTATGGTAGATATTGTATGTTAGTTAGTTTCCATTCTCTATTTTTAGTTGTGTTAGGAGTCTCTCCTATATATATATACTCTATCATTTACTTCATAATTCAATGAGCAATATTATTATTTCTAATATTTCAACATGGTATCAGAGCCACCGCTCTTGGTGACCAAAAAAAAGTTCTTTGCTCCCACCGCCGCCGCCGGTAATTCCGGCGACGGCAACTCCCTCCTATTCACCTCTAATTTTTTCCATCTTTTATCCTCAAATCAACTTCTCCATTCAAATGAAAAAAAAAGAAGAAAAAAACTCATGTTGAAATCACACAAAAAAACCATCAAAGGAGAAACTTCTCTCTTGTCATCTTCATTGTTCTTCGAAAAAAACTCAACTCCTCACAAACTCACTCAACTCATCATATCTTCTCAAAAAAAGAAAAAAAAGATTGTTGTTTCTCTCCAATTTACCATATCAAAATTTCAGACCCAAATCTCTCTTCCATCACCAATTCTTAACTCACTTTTCTCTCTCTCAAATCACTCATTCTAATCATCAACCTCCCTTCTCTTTCTCTTTTGTTGAACCAATAAAAATCCAAAAACAAAACAACACAAAAGCAAAGCGAAAAGGGAAAGTTGTGAAAGAGGAAAGAATACCTCTACACCCCTTCAAGAAAGAAATAGGGCATTGCCCGGATCCAAGAAAAAGACAAAGAATGTCAAAGATCTTCAGTCAAACAGGCACCTCAAGTATCATTCTCTATTCTTCTTCGACGTCAGCAGCTACACGCGCACGTCAACCTTCTCTCTTCTTCTTCTTCGACGTCAGCAGCTACCAGCACACATCAATTTCTCTGTTCTTGAACGATGTCTGCAGACTACAGCTACCAGTGCACGTCAGACTTCTCTCTTCTCCAACGACGTCAGCAGCCACCGGCGCATGTCAGACTTCTTTCTTCTCCAACGACGTCAGCAGCCACCGGCGCACGTCAGACTTATCTCTTCTCAAAGTTTCTAGTTTCCAGCTAGTGTCCAAGCTTCCTCTTGCTTCAGCCAGAGTTCAGATTGAGGGGGGATGTTAGTAGACCTGGCAAAACAGAACCGGAACCGATTACCCGAATCGAAATATCCGAAACTGAAACCGAAATGACCCGAAAAATGAAGATCCGATCTATAACCGAAAACCCGAAATGATCCGAATTGAACCGAAACCGAACTAAATAATTCATATCCGATTTAAATCCGAAACTGATTAGATCCAAAACCGATAATATCCGAACCGATTAAACCCGAAACCGATTAGATCCGAAACCGATAATACCCGAAACCGATAAAACCCGAAACCGATAAAACCCGAAACCGATTATAAAATGAGAGAAAAACTACTCAAAGATTATGAGAATAGATATAATATATTTCTGATTTCTTCTCTCTATTAACTCTTCACTTTTCCTCTTATTTTTAATGGTTACCACAATGCAGGGATTAAGCCTCTATTTATAGTGGAGAGGCTTAGTATGAATACAAATACAAGTGGGAACGACTGTACAAAATTGATACTCATTAATGGGTGTCTTAATCTACTATTCTAGAAAGTAGACCTGATTAATTGAATAAATGAACAATCATTAATTTCATAACAATTTTATATTCTTATACTTCTTATTTTTTTACTTCCTCCGTCCGGAATACAATTTTTTTTTAAAAAAAATATCATATCTAATAATAGTCTAGCTACAATAAGTTATCATATCCAAATTTCTAAAAAAAACTTATAATGCATGTAATATTATTATTAAAAGATTATAATAAATACAATTAAATTTTAATTCACAAAGATGGTAAAATAAAACAAAAAATTAAAACTTTTCCTTAAAAACTAAAAATATATTTTCTATCAAAATTATAAATTTAATTAGTCAAATAAAGTGTAAAATAATAAGATTCATAGAAGGAATTAATGAATACATCATTCCCTCGCATACCACGATATCTCCAAAAAATGAAATGTCTAACAAAGTTATTTAAGAAGAGTTAATGTATTATCTTTCATATGCACATACATGTATAATATTTATGTATTCCATCAATAATAGACATTGTGATTGGATTACTTAAAGAGTTATTCACTTATTTATTTAATGTGAGTTTTATTTTTTAATATAATACGGAGTAACATTTTTATAGCTACACTTATAATAAAAGTATGCGAGTCAGTGCGAAGCACGAGATAAAAACTAGTTGCTTCGACTCATCTTCCCCAAAAAGTGGTAACCCAATCCTAATACGATTTGAATTTATCTTTTATCTTTTTATTTATAAAGATAAAACTAATGATATTAGTGAAATTTACACTAAATAAGACTAAAACATAATGACTTTCTTAATCTAGGACTTAAATTTTTTTATTCCCTAAATAGGACTTAATAATGTCTTAGTGGGAGGAATAATGCCGAGTAATGAAGGACCTTTACTTGAACAATGACTAATTAATAATGGCCAAAGATCCTAAATTAGAAAATAAAAACATATGATATTATTTGATGTGATAAAATTTTAATATATCAAAACTAAATTTTAAAATTAATATTATGATATTAAATTTATATCATCATAAAATATATTTTTTCATAATTTGTAGTCTACTCGATCGAATATATCCGAAACTGAAATATATCTGAACCAAACTAGATCCGAAACCGAAATATATCCGACTCAAATTGTATCCGAACCAAAATTTATCCGAACCGATTTATAACCGAACCGTATCTGAACCGACTCGAAACCGAACCGAACCGAAAAATGTATAGAACTGAAATCAAATCCGAACCGAAATTTAACCGATCCGAACTGAACCAAACCGATTATAACATATAACCGAAAGATGTCCGAACCGAAAAAATCCAACCCGAAATCGATCCGGTTGATCCGATTGCCACCTCTTGATGTTAGACAATAATATTAAGTATTCCTAGTTATGGTAGATGTTGTATGTTAGTTAGTTTCCATTCTCTATTCCTAGTTGTGTTAGGAGTCTCTCCTATATATATACTCTATCATGTATTTCATAATTCAATAAGCAATAATAGTATTTCTAATATTTCAACATATGTTACTATAATAATCCGTATTAATTATTGTTTTAAAGAAAAAATAGTTTATATAATTAAATTTATGTAGTCAAAGCCCACTTTTCATTTCGTCCGAGGTCACGAAATTTTCAGCCTAAATAGGAGAAAAAAATATCGAGAAAATATCAAAATATGATATCTATATTTTATTATTCTTAAAATAGGTATTTGCCCAGTGATAAATATGACATTGTATATGAACTTTACAATAGTTTTTAGTATTATGTATGTATATATATTGGCATTGTCTATACATTTTAACTCATATTTGTAGAATAAATTATGAAAATTTTATTTGAGTACTCCCTCTGTCCACCAAAACACTTATTGTTTCATTTTTTCTCTTCTATCGAAACACTTCTACAGTCTATTAAAAAACCATTTCTACCATAAATATCTATCACATTATATTTCTTCTCTAATAATTTATGTATCACATTTTATTTTTACTCATTACATCGATTCACAATGGTAAAATTGGAAATCAAGTACTCCCTCCGTCCCAAAAAGATTGGTACATATTGACTTTTTGGGAAATTAAGGGAGGGATATTTTGGTGTTGACTTTCCAAAAATATCCTTGATGTGATGGATAAAAGTAGGATGTGATGGGTAGATTATTAGGAAAAAAGTATGATGTGATAGGTAGAGTATGAAAAAGTAAGGGGTAAAAATGGGTTTTTAATAGAACTGTAACGGACTTTACGGGACGCAGTTTTTTCGAAACGTGTCGGACTTTTTGGGACGAAGGGAGTATAATTTAATATGTTGGCGACAGAAGAAGGAAGCCGGATCAAAGAAGGAAACTAAATCCCTTCGGGATTCGATTTAGTATCTTTTCTAGTTTGTTTATTTCTTGTTTTAGTAGGAATAAAAATATGGTAGGAATAGAAGTTTACTTATATGCTTTACTCTCTTCCTATATAAAGAGGGTTAGACCTTTGTAATCATAAGCCAATTCAATATACAAAGGTCTAACCCTCTTTATATAGCAAGAGAGTAAAGCATATAAGTAAACTTCTATTCCTACCATATTTCTATTCCTACTAAAACAAGAAATAAACAAACTAGGAAAGATACTAAATCGAATCCCGAAGGGATTTAGTTTCCTTCTTCGATCCGGCTTCCTTCTTCTGTCGCCAGATTCAGTCTCCTTCTTCGATCCGGCTTCCTTCTTCTGTCGCCAACACCCCCCCTCAAGCTGGAGCATGGGAGTTCGACATGCCCAGCTTGGACATCAAAAGATTGAACAAAGCAACAAAGCTTGAGGAAGCCGCTGTCATCGTTGTCCGAGTGTCATCTAGACACTTCAGTTTTTTTCAACGGAGACGCCAAGTTTTTCCAATCCGCCAAATAATGAGTCAAGTAAAGGAACACCATTCTTTTCGAACCTTCACCGTTTTCGAACAAACAGGGGGAACACCATTCTTTTCGAACACCCTGAATGCCGACTTTTTTTATTGCCTGCTAAGAAAAGAGTTGTCTATCTCTGTAGAACAACCCTTCTCGAACAACTTCTTCAAGATTGATGGTTGGGCGGATTCCTCGACATCAATGTTTTTCGTTGAAGGAGTTCTTGATATTCTTTAGTGAGAGAGAACAATCAAAGCAAATCAAAAATTACAATATCCCGCCGGTAGGCATTGAACTGTTTATACCCACCGGCAGTGGAAGAAGCGCGTTTGAGGTCTCAAGAATTCAAAACTTGCTCCGATACCATGTAGAAATTAATAAGAAAGAAAATAGTTTGTATATTGAATTGGCTTATGATTACAAAGGTCTAACCCTCTTTATATAGGAAGAGAGTAAAGCATATAAGTAAACTTCTATTCCTACCATATTTCTATTCCTACTAAAACAAGAAATAAACAAACTAGGAAAGATACTAAATCGAATCCCGAAGGGATTTAGTTTCCTTCTTCGATCCGGCTTCCTTCTTCTGTTGCCAGATTCAGTTTCTTTCTTCGATCCAGCTTCCCAACATAATACTTTTTTAATTTGGCATTTAATCAAAACGGGAAGAATTTTCATAAACGGAGGAAGTATATTTTTTTGTGCAAAGTGAGTATGTTAGGTGTTCCATATCACAAAACAATTCATATGTAAAGAGATTGAGGAAGGTAGACGTCAAGATCATAGGGATCGGAGTTGGGTGAGTGATCAGACAGGAAAACAAAAGGTTTGAGGCAATGCAAGGAACACATTTCACGTAGGGGAATCTAAACTTTAACATAATCTTTTTCTAAATATCATCAGTCTTATTTACTTTAACATTTAGCAATAAAAAATTCTAAAATATCTTACTTTTGAGAAAATGACCCATTATACAATACAAGTTGAATAAGATATTACTAAAAACAAGGAAGATGGACCAAAGTAGGAGTAAAAAAGTTGTCATATCCCAAAATAGGAGTTGAAATTTAAACTCACCTAAATAAGAGTAATTAACATAACAATGACCCTAATTTTTTTACTCCAAAAACAATGACTCATGCATCTCCCAAAACTAAACAATGACTAAATTCCAAAACTCCTTATTCGTACATGTGCTGAATTTTCAATCCCGGAGTTCGGTGCACTGTTCTAAGCCGCCTCATGCATGAATTTTCAAATCATTTGTTTCCAATTAGGACCTTCACTGCTCCTCTTCCATGCAATTTCCTCTTTATTTAATTATTTTTTTAAAATTAATTATAAGTTTTCATACTCTTTTACACACCCATACACTCCAAGCCTCTAAGTCTCAACCTCCGACAACTCTAGAAATTAGGAAAAATTCAGTAATGTCAAAAATGTAATTTAATTTATTTTAACACCTTATCATTTGCTTAGAAGACTCTAGTGCCTCTTCAACTCTTCCATGGGAACATAATGTTGTAACATAATGACCATGTGAACATTGCCCTTGCTTTACCAAGTAATTCCACAAACTGCCGCCCAAATCAATCGTATGATTATTAAAGAAGAACTTTCCATGTTCCGTGTTGTTGGCAAGAACTCTTGTTCAGTCATCTTGATTTATAGTAAATTGTTATTGAATCATTAACAAAACTGAATCGACAAAAAAAAATAACAAATTTGAATGTAAACAAAATTAATTCAATAACAAAACACACCCAAAACTTCATCAATAAAAAATGAATCAATACCTACATACAGAAACTTAGTAAATTGCTAAATTAAAATGTCCATACAGTGTCAAAAAAGACCACATATGTCACATGTAATCATATAATAACAATCATGTTAATGTATAAAGTCATATATGCGAATGCATAATGCTAAAAAAAATAACAAATTTGAACGTAAACAAAATTAAATATAATAACAACCCAAAACTTCATCAACAAAAATGAATCAATACCTTACATATAGAAACGTAGTAACTTGTTAAATTAAAATGTCCATACAGTGTCAAAAAAGACCACATTAAATGTCACATGTAATCATATAATGACAATCATGTCAATGTATAAAGTCATACATGCGAATGTATAATGCTAAACAAATTAAATAGATAATGTCAACCTTGACATTGTATAATATCATTCTTGGTAATGTATAATGAAAGATATATCAATGTATAATGTTAAATATCACATATATTAATGCATAATGTCAAAAAGGGGTAAATGTCAAGTAACTCTACTTTTTGCCATAGTTTTTTTTAATGAGTATTGGGAGTCCAACTTGGTTTGTGCACCCAACTTGGTTTGCGCGGCTAACTTGTTTGTGCGGCCAACTTGAATTGGGAATTGTTTGTGCGGCTAGGAGGGTTAATCAAAACATATACTCCGTATTTAATTAATTACTCCTATTTAAGGGAGTTTAAGTTTGAATTCCTATTTTGAGAATATGATTCATGTTTTACTCCTATTTAGGGAGTTTTCTTTAAAAACAATTTAAATAAGTTTTGAAATAAACATTCACTATCCAACACTTATTGTTAATGACTAGATTCGTACAGTCATTCAATTCGTATAATCAGTCATTATTCAAGACTTGTTGCTAATGAATGCATATATGGTAAATCATACAGAAATATGTACCATAAAGATCAGAGAATAAGACATATTGGGCCTTATTGAGGAAAACATTTTATCGTTTAGTCCTATATGAAGCAAATTTTTCTTAAGTATCACAAGTATTATTTATTATTATTATAATATACTTTCTAGTTTTTATTAGTTGAGTGAAATTATAAGTTCTTTTGTGACTTTCTTTTCTATTCAATTCTTTATCTCGATATGATGCATTGTTGAACTGAGAGGACTAGTAATTAGATCGTTAAAATTCATATCAATTAGTGCTTTCATTTCTTTGGAACTCCAGAAAAATAAAAAAGAGGCTCTACGTATCATGAACCTCAAAGCCGTGGGAGAAGAGCACCAAATTGATACAAATCGTGATACAATTATATCAGGATATGGAAGAAGTCAAGCGTCTTCAAGCTCCACGAAGAAGAGAGAAGAGAAATCAAATATGAAAAATTTAAAGCGTTGATAGACTTTCAAAGAAAGAAAAGAAGATTGAGAATAATTCTTGTATTGACTGATCGATTATTATTCTACGAGATACATACGGAGTATCTGTTTATACTTTATAGGAAATAGAAAAAAAACTTTAACCCTAATCATATTAAAACTATGAAATCTAATCATGTCTGTTCAACAAATGTATCGAGGTAAAGAAACGAAAAGATACGACAGAGCTTATAATTTTGTTTACCTAATAAAAACTAGATTACAATAATAAATATTACTACATCTTACAATATTAAATATGGTAATTTACCTAAGTAGGACTAAAAGATAATGACTTTCTCAATATAAGACCATATGTTATTATTTCCCAATGTAGGACCATTGGTGATTATCTATTAGTCGTTATTCAACTAAATGTCCAGCATCACTTGACATTATTCTTCTCACTAGACATTATTAAGTCTTATTTAGGGAATAAAAAAGTTTAAGTCCTACATTGGGAAATGACTTATATTTTAGTCCTATTCAGTGCAAATTTCACTATTAAATATTATTGCATCTTTGATTAAATGAGACTAATGGAGTTACTTTAAGATCATATTCATTCCTTAAATAAAAATTCATTCATTCAATCATTCACATCATTACGACATCATCTATCTTTCAATATTTTGTTTTTGAATAGACACTCACAACCCGTTTCATTCATCCATCCATTCATTCAATTATAAATGGGTCCCATTTTCAATTTACTTTATTCATTATTTTAAATAAGTCATACTCCGTATTATATTTTAAAATAATATTAATTTTTTATTACAACGTAATAAATGAAAAATAAACCACAAAAAATATTAAATTTAATGAATTTGTATTTAAAAGAATCAAATTAGAGAAGATACACAACAATTTAATATAAATTAAATGAAATTAGAATTACTAGATAAAAATAATTTTTTCAAAAATAAATTAGAAAAACATTTATTGTTAAATAATAAAAGACATTGCATTAATAGAAATACAACCACCATGTTAAAATTTAATCAATTATTATTGTTCTAGTGTGTCCAAATATGTTCAAATATAATTATTATATTAGTTGTAATTAATTATTATAATAACTATTCTTATTATAGTTAAATAGTGGTTATATAAATTATAATTTATTATAATAATTAAATTAGTTATACAATTAAATTCATTGATTATATTCATTTGATTACTTATTTATTGTAATATAAATATTTATATAATTGAAAATATAAAATCAAAGAAATGGACGGTTTTTATTACAGAGTATAATATAAATATTTTTATAATGGAAAATATTTGTCATCATCCATGGTGTTTGCTCTAATGCCTATGTAGGCTATGTCAAAATGGATAAATTTTAACTATTAATGAAATAAAAGTTATATTAAATAGTGATACATGAACATATATAATAATTTAATTAAACTTTTCTTGTAAAATAGTTTTAAAGTATTATTCTAATTAATTGATATGCCATGTATTTCTTTTTTTTTTTGAAGTATATGCCATGTATTTCAATTTATCTATAAATTAAAGATCAATCACGATTAATTGTAAAAAGTCAAAATTAGTCGAATAATCTGGGACGGGAAGTAAATAAAAACGCATTCGTGTACTATACACATGGAATCATGCATTGAAGTAAATGAGATCTAGCTATTATATATGCCCTCATTAACTTATTTGAGAAAATTTAAAATAAACATGAATATATTAGTTTATTCGTGTATGAGCTTAATTGTTATAATTCTCCCAAAATCATTTCAAGTATGTTGGGTTTCATGTCATGATTTCGAGTAGAACCTAGTTTGTCTAAGCTCAATTCGAAGTGGATCGCTGTTGTAACATTTTTACTCCCATGTACCTGCATCACAACATATAAATAAATCAAATTGTGAATAAGACTCACTTAATTAATTTAAGAACAAATTTTGTAAATAATCCATAACTATAGTAATTTTTTTATAATTAGTCTTTAATTCTAAAATATTACATATATAGTCATTGATTTTTAAAGGTATTTTGATATTTGATTTTTGAGAGACTATATATATGGAAAAACAATTCTATCATTTTTTACTTTAAAGACTATTTATAAAATAGTATCAGTCTTGAGGGACGCAGGTAGTATATATATATAGTTAGTTTCTACTCTAGTAATAATAATTACCTTCCAAACATCATGATAGTTGCCTGAGGACTTATTCCAGGGGCGCTAGAAAATGTGGAGGCATCAACTACTCGTAAAGCATCAACACCGATCACTTTGTAATTGCGGTCGACAACGCTATCCACTCGGCAACCACCGTGGAAGTTCCACGCGCTAAGCACGTTGTCAACACAAAACTGCTCCAACGAAGCAGACTCGAGGTGGTGTTTTGGCCTCAAGTTGACGGGAAATGCCGATACCAAGTCAAGGAGAGATTCAAACGAGGTTGACGGGTTTCGCAACGAAGCAAAGGACTCCGACTCGAAGACTTTTCTAAGGACTTCCATGCCTCGCACACACGTTTGGACGTCCCTCGGGTCTTGGAAGTAGTTAAAGGTGACCGTTGGGTTATCATTTGGGTCCTTGTTCTTGAGTTCCATGTGCCCTTGGGAGAAAGTTTTGTTCAACTTTGAAAAAAAGATCCCTCCTTGCATCTTCATATCCGAAAAAGACATGTCAACGCTAGCTTGAGTGAGTGCTTGTACGGCTTCGGGGACAAGAGACAATCCACTGATTGTTTCTATGTATGTCCCCGAATGAGTCACGCCCAACACATCAGCAAATGCCGTCTCAATGGGCCTGATGGATGGAACTAGGATTCCACTCAATGGGTAGTCAGCCATCTGTTGCCCAACCATTTGTTGGTCCATTATCACGTCTATTCCGTGGGCTTTGAGATGATCAAACGGCCCAATACCACTAAGCATCAATAGTTGTGGGCTTCCAATTGTACCGGCGGAGATAATGACCTCGTTCTTGGGCCCTCCATTCAAAAGCGCAGTGTGACCATTCCCTTTCGAGTCTTTGAAGAAAACTCCATATGCTGTGGGCTTCTGGCTCAACGAAGGCCTCTTAAACAAGATTTGGTGAGCCACGGCATGGAAATAGAGAGTGATCTTAGTGTCATCGGCATACTCCAATAAATCCGCAGCACTGTGCCTATGCCCATTCTCGTCAAATAAAGAATTCCCTATTTTGGTCCCCTCCAAGTGGTCATAAGTCCCTCCGTTGTAGGGCACCACCCCGGCCTCCACCAACCCGTCCTTCACCGTCGTCTGCCATTGCAACAACGTTTTCACACGGAAAGTCAACTTCCTCTCCACCCATGTATATGACTGGTTGACTAGATGCGGGTCCCACCCTGCCTCAGCCACTTCCTCACGGCTGGCCCTAGAGTACAAACCCCCATTAATGGCCGAGCCGCCACCCAGAATGCGTCCTCGAAATAGTCGCACGCCATCCCTTGACACGAACGATTGTGCGGGTGAGGCGGATGAGGTGTCCATAAATGTTTTTACGAAACCACTTTGGTGTGTTACATTTGGGTTGTCGTAAGGCAGGCCGCCCCTCTCCAAGAGGAGCACTTTCGCGGAGGCGGATAGCGTAGCCGCCAGCCCACAACCGGCAGCTCCACCTCCGATGACTATGTAGTCGTAGTGCCCCGCTGACAGAGATGCCGAGCTTGCATCTTTTGCAAAAGTGCCGTAGGGATTTTCTTCAATCAAAACACAAAAAAGCTAATTGTACGTACTACTCGATCTGTTGTTTGTGTGGATAAAAAATATAGGAGTATATATTGAGTTATAAGGTAGAGTTAGTTCCTATCGAGAATATTCTTTTAATTTGATTTTTTTAATCAAACACATTAAATTTTAATCATCAATCCAATAAAAGTTGTATTAGGTATACAAAAATGTAGATCTCATTAGATTTATCTTATAGATATAATCAAAAATTTATTTCAATGTATTAACTAATATGTAATGTCAATTTAATGTGTGTAACTGATAACTCAATTTCTTCCAGCTTGACTCAACAAAGTCAAATAGGATTAATACTACACTCCGTGAGTGAGGCAATATATCATATCAATAGCTTCATTAAAAAATGGGTATTCAAAATATATTATGTTTGTCATATGAAACACCTTCCATCTCAACAGGTAATAAAAATATTTTATTTTATCAAATGATAAATGAAAACATACATATAAATATACATTATTTAGAGGTCAGAAGATTATTTTGAGATGGAAGGAGTATTTATCTATCAAGATTAATGGTTGTATGACATTTAATTTTGAATGATGAAACTATTGCATTGAAGACATTGATCAATAATAGCATCCTTATCAATTTTTTTGAGTAAATTTCATAATTGGTCCTTTATAAGAGTGGATTTTGTTATTTAGTCTTATAATATCAAATATTACTCTGGTGGTTCATCTTTTATATGTACCTTTCCATAAATAGCCCATTTTTGATCTTCAATCATGTTGGTATTAATTTGAGAGCTAAAAGTATAATTTCACAATGATAATATATCTTTCTTGTCATACGCAATTTAAAAGCCGCTCCTAATGCGTCGTTTGTGAATTACAGTCGCTTTCTACTATAACCATAGTCTACATATGTGGTTATTTGTCAGAATCCTAGCTCAATATCATAGTCATTATTTTTATGTTATCCGTCTAACCAATATCAGAATACGTTACTGGACATAAAGTTGATGTGAAATTATACTTTTAGCCTTGAAATTAACACCAATATGGCAGAAGATAAAAAAGGTCAATTTGTGAAAAGGCACCCATAAAAGAAGGATTACGGAGGCAATATTTAGTACTCCCTCAGTCCTCCAGTTTTTGTCCACTTTTGATTTTTGGAACTGTTCATCTAAGCACTTTGACTCATCAAATTCTCTCAATGTGTAAGCCTAAATATAGTCATGTGTGATCTTGTTTGATTTGTCTTAACATATAGATTATTAATATATAATTTTTATAATTTTTTAATATACAAGTTACAAGATAAAATGGATTAAAGAAGTGCATTGGATGGTGTGTAAAAATGAAAGTGGACAAAAACTAGGGGGACGGAGGGAGTAATAGAGGACTAAATATGAGAACCCTCTTATTATAAAGGACCAATAATGGAATTTACTCTTTTTTAACGAAAACTATTTTTGTTGCAAACAATATCTAGTAGATACTCCCTCCGTCTCATAAACACTTTCTCTTTTTTTGTCTCACAAATTCTTTCTCATTTCTATTGAAAAAACCACATTTACTCTTACTAATTCTTACAATACTTATCAGATCATACCTTTTTACTAATAATCAACACATTACACCTTACTTTTAACCATTACATCAAAGGTATTTTGGAAAATCAACACAAAATATCATTTTCTTAATTTTTCTAAAGGTCAAAATAGAAAGAACTTTAAGAGAAGTATGCAATAAAGTACCTTTCTCTGCAAGAGAAGATACAAGAACTAGGAGAAAAATACCAAGAGAAGGTACAACCGAAGGAAAGCACCCCCTAAAGGACATCATAATATATTTTGAACACAATATATAAATGCTACCAAACATGGAATTAATTTGACAACTCTGATCAATTCTTGTCGAGTGTGAATTAATTAGAATAGATTATTTCTTTGATTTATAAGGACTGATTTATATATACTACGCATATAGGCTAGGAGAAGACGATAGTTAGGTGATGGAATCAAGTTATTAGGTGTTCCATTTCACAAAAAAAAAAAAACATTTCATAACTTGGGAGAGACAGAGAGGAAGGTTGAAGTCTACGTCATGGCGACGGGAAGATATACTCCCTTCGTCCCAAATTTAATTACAATTTGGGATTTACGAAGCAAAATCTTTCATATTTTGAAATTATTTTGTTTGCAAATTGATATATTGATAAAAAATGAAAATTACGAGTACATATTGAAAAAATTTCATCAAAAGTTCTACAAAAGATCTGGTATAGAACTAAAAATTACAAATTACACCATTAAAAGCTATATACATCGTAAAAAAATTTTTAAAAACAAGATATCACAAAAATGTTTTACCTTATTTAATGATCAATGAAAATAGGCATATTTACAAACACATAAGTTGTCGAGAAATTCTAATAGTGAGACAAAGAATTAATTTGGGATGAAAAGAGTAAAAAAAATATACTTATTCGGAGCATATGAATATGTAATTTTAATTAAAAGACCACATTTTATATTGGCCACCAACAGTGCTAAAATGATAAACTTAAGTTTGATTTCTGATAACTGCATTAGAAGACAATTATACTAAGCATGCGGCCTTTGTAAGTATCAGGTGTAAATTTCATCTTTTACTAGCCAGTGATTATAATTCAATTTAATTTATTTCAAGTGACTGTCTAGTTGATTACGATATGGCCTTTGAGGAAGGGACTCATCCTACTTTTTTTACTCCATCCATCTTGAACGTAGAAATAATCTTTACGAACATTCCAATCACTAGATATATCTAAGGGCTTAACTCGGGCTTAAAAAAGGTTTTGGAAATTTTCTAGCAAAACTTCCGGCGACAGTTACTCTCAACTCCGGCGACCTCACACCCTAAGGACAACACAACTGCACTTCTCTCTCAGCAAGGAACACAACAGAAGGAAAGATGGAAAGATTTGGTGAGGAATTGGAGTGAGTAAGAGTAGCTTATACTTCCTACGTCCACAAATAAACTTCTCGTTCACTATTCACAGGGTCAAATTTTATTTTCTTTGTTGGCCTATTTTCGTCGTCACCCATTTGATAAAATAATGTAGTCATGTCATCTCTAGTTTTGTAGATCTTTTGATATAGTTTTTTAATATGTAATTTTTATTTTTAAATTTTACACCATTTTTCATATAAAATGATTTGAAAATAACTTCAGTCAAACATCGTAACGCGTAACGGGAAATTTATTTGTGGACGGAGGGAGTATAAGAGCAGTGGTACTACTCGTAACGCCGAGCAGCGTTATTGGGATTTTGACGCCTGGAGGGCGTTAAACACCGCCCCTCCCCCGTTAAAGGTGTGTTAAAATTGCTGCGTCAAATTTTTGACGCGATTGGAAAGCGTTATAACGCCTTCTTCCTTCTTTTTTCTCCCTCTTTTTTCCTCTTTTCTTCTCTATAAATTAAATTAATTTTTTTTAAAATTCAACACAAATACAAATCTATCTCTATCTATCATCTTTTTTTAAAAAAATTATTATTTAAGTATTTTTTTATTTTTTCATGAATGTAATTTTTTAATTTAATGAATGCAATTTTTTTATTTAATGAATGTTGTTTTTTATAATCAATGTATTTTTTTTATTTAATGGATGTATTTTTTTATTTAATGAATGTAATTTTTTATTTAATGAATGTAATTTTTTATAATGAATGTATTTTTTTAATGAACTATTATCATTTCAATTCTTTTTAATAATTAAATAGTTAAAGTTTATTAATTTAATTTTAAAAAATGTGTATTTAAAATGTAAAAATGAAGGTTTGAAGCCCCAATTTGAAGCCCCGGGGCTTCAAACCCATTTTCACTGAAACTGTGAGGTAAGTTAAAGCTGACGTGACAGAGAGAAGGTTTGAAGCCCGGGTTTGAAGTCTCGGGGCTTCATGGGTATTTCCAGTACCTAAGGAAGGTAGTGATAAAGAAGACAACTGCTGTGTCACCCTTCCATGTTTGTGAGGTGTTAGTGGAGTGGATGGCGCCACTTCGGGAGATTTTACCAATTAGACTTTTAGGACTAATTTGATCCTAGTTGGAGACTTGGAGTACACTTTTTGGTCGAACTTTCGTCGAATGAAATTCTGATTGTACCATTGCGTTCAGACAGTCAAACTCTACATGATGGTATAAGTTTTATTATTAATTGAAAAACTTTATAAATCACCTACTTTTAGGTCCTTCTCAATAAATAATTATTTATCAATTAATTAATTCTGATAGGCATATTTTCGCGACTTTACATTTCTCTCACCTTTAAAATAATTTTATCCTCGAAATTACCTGAATCATTGACTGAATAGATTCGGGTACTGGATCTTCATTGATTTTTCAGTTTCCCAAGTTCCTTCCTCATTTGAGTGATTCCTCCAAAGTACTTTGACAAGTGGAACAAACTTGTTTCTTAATTCCTTGATTTCAGTGCCAGAATTTGAACAAGTTTCTCTCAAGAATTCAAACATTCGTCAAGAGTTACAGTTCCATCGGTTAGGATATGTGATGGGTCACAACGATAACGCTTTAGCATTGACACATGGAATACATCGTGGATCTTACTCAGTTCTAGTGAAAGTTCTAACCGATAGGCGACTGGACCCACATGTTCAGTGGTTTGATAGGGTCCAATATACTTTGGGCTCAGTTTTCCCTTCCTACCAAATCGTAATACCTTATTTCATGGTGAAACTTTTAGACACACCATATCATCCACACAGTATTCAATCTCACGATGTTTTAAGTTGGCATAAGATTTATGCTGATTAGAAGCCACTCGCAATCTTTCCCTGATCAGACAAACTCTTTCTTTAGTTTCTCAAACTAGATCAGGTCCTTTAAGTTTTTGTTCACTTAATTTTGTCTAACAGACCGGGGTTCGGCAATCTCTCTCATACAGTGCTTCATATGGGGCTATCCGGATGCTCGCCTGATAACTGTTGTTATAAGCGAACTCCATTAATGGTAGGTATTATTCCAGTTGTTTCCAAAATCAATCACACATGCTCTCATCAAATCTTCTAAAATTTGAATTGTTCTTTCATCATATCACTACGTCAAAAATAGATGCTGACAACTGTTTCTTTTAGTTGTCTCTCGGTGCTGATTTCAGTAGTCTTCCGAGCAGCTGTCTGATATATTTACGGACTATTGTTTAAAAACAATTGTCTAAAATGGTTGACAACACCTGTTTTGTAATGTTTTAGAGTACCACTTTTTAGTGTTGTCCCCGTATGAGTAAGACATCTGTTTTTTAGAGTTAAAGAGAACTGTGATTTTTTGTTGTCTATCTATAATGAATACTACTGTTGTTTTTAACTTCAGACCCCTAATTCTTGGTATTGTCATTCAACAATATAGACAACTACTTTTAAAAGTAATTGAAAGATATATCAGACTGCTGCTCATCGGAAGACTACTAAATAAAAATAGGATCAGACAACTATTATTTTTTGTTGTATTTCTAGAATATGGATTACTAATTTTACTGTATTTTAAACAACCGTTTCTTTCAGTTTTATAGTGCTCAATAACACTACGCTCTTTTGTAGTTGTCCTTGAAATATTCAAACTATCATTTTACACACTAGTCAGATTATAAATCAGACTACTGCGTCGAAGACAACTAAGTATGTTTGCATAAACCAACTGCTATTATGTGTTGTATTTTTAAAATGTAAACAACCTTATTTGTTGTATTTCATACAACTGTTTGTTTAAATTGTCTAACGTTTATTAACAATACAGGTTTGTGTAGTCATCCTTCAATAATTTAGAAAACTGTTTAAATACATTGTAAAGCTTTTTGAAAGACTACTGTATTTTAATTTACAATTATATTTAATAATTAAAATTTATTTCAATTCTAAAATATTGATCATGAAACAAAAATAAATTCCAAAATGTACAATATATTGAATAATATCTAAATACATACAATCCAAAATCTTAATAGCATCCAATAATTTAATATTTACATAATTAAAATTACATTCTAGTTGTCCATTGAGCATGCCTAATTTAGTTATTTGGCCTCTCAATAACATCCAACATTGAACCATGGGAATACAGACCTTCAATTCTTGACGCAGTTGTGACCATGATAATCTGCAAGCGAAACATATACATGCCTATAGTGAGTTGAATCACCAAAAGATTAACCTAATAGAGGAAAGAAACAAAAAAGCTCACATGAAACCCCAGCTGATGGGCCAATTGTTTTGAAAAGAGACATTGCAGACGTTGAAAGGCAATGAAATTGACTTGCAAAAGCAATTAGAGTACATTCTAGACATTTGATTACTACCTCTTTTTATGTAACGCAATTAAAAGTCTATGCCCCTTCCGCATAAAAAGACAATGCACTATAGAAAATCTCATTTTGATGAAATTGACTTGCAGGAGCAATTAGAGTAAATGTGTGTAATCAAATGTTCCTGGTCCATGCTAAGCGATACATGTATCATATATATGTGAATCAAATGTATAAGGAGAGACTCACATTTGAGTTGCTATCAACTTTGATATCTGTGGTAATCTACTTGCTCTTAAGCTTAATATTAAGATCAGCCACAAATCAATCTCCTTTCTTTGACCACAAATCAATTTCCTTTCTTTGACCACAACGTGTGTACCTGTGCGATTTTGCTATTGCTCTAGCCTTTATTGTTTGGGCTGGTGTTTGCTTGGCTGTTTGAGGGCAATACTAATCAAATGGGGACTGTTTGAGGATTTATTCCTCTTTCTGGTGTAAATCTTGGGTGACTTTTCAGGAGTGTTTCTCTACAGGTGCTTGAGCTCCCCTAATCCTGGGGTGTATGAACCAACTTCTATGGCCGCAGACAAGACAGGTGAATCCAGGACTGATCTCACGTAGCAATGTTGGTATTGGCTCCAAAGTTTTCAGCTGTTTTCTTACATAGGCAGAGTGTTTTTTTAATGTTTTTTGTTTAGAGGCAAAATCCCTTCTTCTTTGAAAGCAAATCATCCTAAGTACACTGTTTCTTTCATCATCTCTTGATTGGTTTTAACAGAGATACAACAAGAATGTCAAGATTTGTGTTTTCCTATATAGGCTGGTTGATTTAATAATACATCATGAATATGTTGTTTATCATAAGAGATCAATTTATTCGAAATGCAATGCGCAAATGTTGATCCTTTGTCTGCCTGTTTTTTTCCTACTTGCTCCTTTGTCCCTTTTACCGTTTCACTATGCGTTCCGAAATAAGTTGAACAGAATGATGCTTTAGTCTTATATTTAGCATTTGTATAGTTTACATCTATCCTAACTTTTTACTTGTAACTCAAAACTTTAATATCAATCAAATGCCTTATGTGACTATAGATTTAACCTTCTATAAATTAAATGGTGTCAGAAATGGTAGAGCCGAGACAATTTGATGATGGCCATTTTCCATTGCTACCTTATAGGCCAGGTTTATGTTACTGATGCCGAGCTCTTTAGCTACTAATTGCTGGAGAGCAATTCTTTTTTGGTATGGATTATTTTGGAGAGGCTGCTAGCTATTAATTTACACTTTCCTTTCTCCTTAGAGTTAAGGATTTAAAAGTACGATCTTATAGAACAAATCCTCTTCAAGTAAGGTGTCTACTGATTTACATTTTGATTCCAATATTCTTCAATAAGGCTGCTCTATTACCTATTTAGTAAATGTTGCAGGTTGATCAATCTACAATTGCAACTCCAAGTGAAGTTGGCTAATGCTTATTTGATAGTTGCTGTTTCGCTGCGACATCTATTGCTCTTAGAACGTGATAAGAGACTAGAGCCAGAAAATTTTAATTATAGTGCTCTTGAAACATTCTAATTTATTGGTGTTTCTTTTTTTTTTTTGGTTACAAATGTCGCCTGTCTTTTGTACGAGCATATTGATGTTGTTCATTTCTTCTTTTTTCTCTTGTAGCCTAATTGGCGTTCGATTTAAAAAAAAAAGAAAACAAAGATGAAAGTATTAACTTTTTGGATGTTTCTTGTGCTGTGTTTTTTAAGGGTTTATTTACAATAATACAATATGTGTGCTAGTACTATTAAAATGAATATTTTAAAATAATATTAAAAAGAAGCTGACTTTACAGAGTGGATAAACGTGTGTTGTGTAAACTATAACATTTTTAAGTACGTTTACACTGTGGATAAATATCTAATGTGTATACTCTACGTTATTAAACATCTTACGTAGCGGATATTTATCCGTTGTGTAAACCATTACACAGCAGATAATTATCCGCCATGTAAAATATTACGCAGCGGATAATTTTCCGTTGTGTAAACATGATACCAATTGCACCGGTCACATACACAGCGGTTGGTTTGCATTGTGAAATACCAAATTTATCCGCTGTGTATTACCAATTCTGTAGTAGTGTTACTCTGAACCTTTAAAATAGTTTTAGGCTTAAGAATTAGACTACTGTTTAAAACGAATATTCTTAACTTGGAAAATAGTTCTAGGATTAATAATCTAACTACTGTTTAAAAAAGGTATTCTTAATTTATTATTAACAACTTGTAATAGTTACGGTTTTTATAAATTTTAAAAATAGTTCTACGCTATATAAATATATTACTGTTACAAGGAAGTCTTCTATTCTTGTAATAAACAACTATGCAAAACAAAACCATATGAAACATACAACTAACAATAAAATATTATTTTTTTATAAGTTTAAAAACAGTTATAAATTGAAAAACTAGACTACTGCTTAGAAATAGTAGTCTTAACTAATTATTGACAACTGTGGCAACAAAAACTGTATTTTTGGTAAAACAGACTACTAATAAAAGATTACCGTTTCTCAGAACTATAAAAACAGTTCTACCCTTAATTTATAGACTATTGTTACAAAAGAGTCTTCTATTCCCTTTAGAAACAACGATGGCAAAAAAATCATATGAAATAGACAACTAGCAATAGATAACTGTTTCTAATAAGTTTAAAAACAGTTTTAGACTAAAACACCAGAGTACTGTTTAGATAGAGTATTCTTAACTTGTTATTGACAACTGTTGTAACAAAAACTGTATTTTGAACTGACACAGACAACTAGTAATAGATTACCGTTTCTTGAAACTTTAAAAATAGTTTTAAAGTATAATAGCTAGACTACTGTTCTGTAGCCAAGAAAAACTCACAGTAGTCTGTTTTATTTAGCTACTGTGTTTCCATAAACAGTAGTTATTCAACAGTCGTCTGATACTGTTTTTGGCGTAGTGTATATGGCTAACTCATAATATTCATGAACAATATTATTTCAATACAAATACAACTTAAATTACATAAGAAACATTACAGATGCAACTACTCTAAATTTAATCTCCTAGGATTTGCAAACTCGCCGTAACTAGCCCCAGGACTGGGAAAGTTTTAGCAAACTCTAATTTGTCTAAAAGCTCATCAAGGAAGAAAGAAGAAATAAAAAGTTTCTCTGGCTGAAAGCCATAAAGTTCTACATCATTGCATCATCTAGAAATTTGAGTAGGTTATTGAAATAACCATCAATATTTAAGAGACCAATGAGTATACATACTATGCAACCCTTCAAACGCCCACGGGATTAGGGACGAGATTGCCGGAAGGATGTGATGGCTTTGAATTTATATTTCAAAATACATAAATTGATCATTTGTTATTGTGATGTGACATTTTTATTTACGCTTCTGTAACTTCAAATACTCTGTTACTATTCTGGATAACATATTTTCGGAAGGGACTGCAGAATTGGACGAATTTAGGGTGTTACATTGATGGTTTTAACTGTCTAACAGTCATTTTTTTCAAATATTTCAAACCTTATCCACACCCTATCCTATTTAACTTTTCTAAGGTTGTAAGGCCCCGTTCCGTTCAACTTATTTTTTCTTATTCTTATTAAAATCAGATCAGACCAGATCAGATCGAATCAGATCAGATCAGATCCAATCAGATCAGATCAGATCCAATTAGATCAGAGATCCCATCAAGAATTATTATTATTATTATTATTATTATTATTATTATTATTATTATTATTATTATTATTATTATTATTCATAAAAATAAGATAGAATAAACTTTGGAAATAAGTTAAATAGAAAACTGTGAAAGTAATCCTTAATTATTAGACGTCAAAAAAATTATTATTAAAATACATTGACAATGTCAATCTAATTTTTACTTTTAAAATACATTTTTATTGCTACCTGTAATTTGAGTTTCTAAAGTTTTGATCTTTAATTAATCAGATCAGATCCAATCAGATCAGACAAGATCAGATCAGATCCAATAAAATCTGATCAGATCAGATCCAATCAGATTAGATTTGATCTAATCAGATCAGATCAGAACTTATTAAAATCAGATCAGATCAGAAAAAATAAGTTGAACGGAAGGGACTGCAGACCTGGACGAATTTAGGGTGTTACATTGACGGTTTTAACTGTCTAACAGTCATTTTTTTCAAATATTTCAAACCTTATCCACACCCTATCCTATTTAACTTTTCTAAGGTTGTAAGTCCCTTATCAAGAACACCAAGAATAAATTCATACATTAATCCTTTGATTACGCAAAGATTTCTATTCAATTTTATCATCCACCAACTTAATTCTCAAGCATTTCTCCTAGAAAATTATATCAGTTGGGATTTGAAGGGCTAAAGTGTACGTGTCAGATCTTTGTGATCTATAGTAATTCGATCTTATTTGAAGAGTATTCTCCGATGTATGTGCACTTTATTTAATTTGTATATTTTTGAGTTGTAAAAACATGAATTTAAAATAATTCAAGTTTGGATAGAAATCCTAAGTCTTGCTTGTAAATTAAGACTTTGGTGAAAAGGTTAAAGACTTGTGAAATTAGTTCTAGAGTTGTAGGGCCTGTTTGGTAATAGCGTTAGAGATTAGCGTTAGCGTTTTGGATAAAATTTTAACGGTGCAGATTACTTTGAAAACGCTAATGCTAAACGCTGTCCGTAGATAGCATTTTCAAAACGCTAACGCTAATCGCTAAAGCTATTCCCAAACAGTCCTGTAATCAAATTTTCAAACTCCGTTAAGTTTGAAAAAATTAGTAGAATCTCGAGAACATTTGTTAGGGGATTGAACGTAGGCATTAGGTCGAACCAACATACATCATTATCTTGCACTTTACTTCATTTTTGCTGTGTTTTATTTCTTGGAGTGCTCTTGTGATTTTTTTGGCTTTGGCGAATATTATATTTTCTAAGTGTGAAGAACACCACTATTCACCCTCCATCTAGAGGTGTGCGTGGTGGTTAATTAAAAGATAAATCAACTAAGAAATATAAATAATAATTTGTCAAGTAATTATATTAAACCATAAAATCAATATATTCTATTTTGGAGGAGTTACGTTGACGCTGGCACTGGTTGACACTACAATACCACTCTAATTCGGGGCACATACGGTATGCTATTTGTAAAACTGATATTTCTTACCCATCTAATGCTCTCGTAAACCCCATCCCCTCAACTTGTTCAATTTCATTGATCCCCAAAATCTTGTTGACTTTGAGGTAAATAAAATAATTGACTTTGATGATAAAAAAATCGACTTCTAAGTCAATAAAATTTTGGAGATGAAATTAAAAGGGTTAGGGGAGTTTTTTCGGGTCGGGCGAGGGTGGGGTGGTTTACCGAGGGGTTAGAGGTAGGATTTATCAGTATAATTTTACGAACAGAGCATATTATGAGGGTGTTTCTTTGTGATGATGTTTATTGGCTTGTTCCTGATAAGCAGTTTTTGACTTATAAGCTGCTTATAAGTCAAATATTCTTTCATGGAAATAAAATGACTTAAATAATAGATAAGTCATTTGTAAATATTCATAAATGGTGAGAGACAGTTTTGTAAATAATTTGGTCAAAACGAAGAAACCCGAAAACTAGTTTAAAAATAAATAGCTAAGACCTGCTTATTTTTTCTGACTTATATGCCGCTTATAAGCATACAAAAACATGTCATTAGCTAGCTTATAACTTAAATACTACTTATAAGCAGTTTTAACAACCTTATAAGCATAAAAAACACCCACTATATACTTTAATTGGAGCTGACATTATAAATTGACACTCAAAATGAGTGTTAACAGAACCTAGCCACCATAACTTTTATAAGTTGACGATATCACTTTAAGGGGTGTATTCAATTTAGATTTTAAATGATTTTGATAGATTATTTAGAATTCATAGATTCTGTAAGTTCATTGGATTGTTTTGAGTTTACGCAGAGTTAATTAGATTCTAATGTATTCTGTCAAAAAATTTTATAGGATTACATTTTTCTTTTCTCTTTTCTTTTTTTTCTTCTTTTCTTTTTTCTTTTCTTTTTCTTTTCTTTTTTCTCCTCCTTCCCCCATGAAACCCTAGCCGCCGCCCGTTTTCTATTTTTTCTTTCCTTTTTTCTTTTTCTATTCTTTTCTTTTTTCTCCTCGTCTTCCTCCCGGCTTTCTTATGACAAACAAGATGACTTCCTCGGCGATAGGACGACCTCCTCGGCGGCGACGACGACGACCTCCTCGGCGATAGGACTGCAGCGGCCAACAGCACCCGACAGTAGAGCGACGTGCAGAGCCGAGGAAGGCCTTCCGTCGGGGTTCCGAGCTCCGGCGACTTGGCAGAAGAGAGGAATGCAAGAGAAGATGAAGAACGAGATGAGAAGGCAAAATCCCAGGGATTTTTATTGGATTTGGAAATTGGATTTGTATTTATACCCAAGGCAAGAAAATCCATCAAAATCCACAATTTTAAAAATCTTTAAAAATCTATCAATTTTTGAATACCATCATATTTAGAAAGATTTTTTAAAGTTTGAATTGAATACACCCAGATTTTAAATGACTTTTTAAATTCTGAATTAAATACCTACGAATTTTTAAAATACAAAAAAAGTTTTATAAAAGTTTTATTGATGGGTTCAGGTGTCGATTCAAAACGCAAGATCAAGTAATTAAGGAGTGAAAATTGATAGTTCAGATTCCAAAATCCAAATATAATGTCAGATCGAAATATTGCGATATCTTGAAGAAATTCAAATTAAAGGGTCATCCTTAATGCGTATGTAGGCTATGTCAAAATGGATACATTTTAACTACTCCCTCGGTCCTAAAATGATCTTCATAATCATTATTCACATGATCAAATTTTAATCACAATTTTTACATATTTTTGTTAATTATTTGATAAAATAATAAAGTGATGTCACCCAGGGGCGGAGGAGAGGGGGGGCTGCCTGGGCAAGTGCCCCCCGGCGAAGTGCTATTAGGGTACCCCTTCTCCGATGGTAGGCTTGATGTGCCCCCCAATTTTTTCCGGCAACAAGCAGGGCGCTGTGTGGCGGCTGTGCTCTGCGAAGAAGAAGCATTTTACGGGAAAAAAAGGAAGGGAAACGACGTCGTATCTTTTTTTAATGCCTAGGTTGTAGGTTTTTTTTAAATGCCTAGGAGTCTAACACTTTGACCAAACACTGCAAACAATACCCAATCCATTTTTTTTGGATCTACACGACTACACTTTAAAACAAAAGGTAAACCCAATTAGGGGCAATTACCCAAATCGAGAAGTCTTAAAAAAAGGGGAAACCCATCTTCCCCAATAATGACTTTTTATTCATTACGGAGTAAATATTTATTCATGTGTTTTTTGAGAGATAATTAAGTCTATTAAATATTCAATTACTTTGTTTTGTGTTCAATTAATAATATTTTTATTTTATTAATAAAGGTCTACGTAAATACACCTCTAGTCTAATTGGGTTATTATTGTTGTTGTTATTTTATTATAAGAATTACTCCATATAATTTCGAACAAATTTTTTACTTAGTAATAAATACGAGTAATTAATTAACCAAATTGTTATTTTGAAAAAGAACTACGGAGTAACTTTTTGTATAATTCATAATAATACGGAGTAACATTTATTGTCACATTTTTTGTGAATAATTTGATTCTTTGAAATAAATTTTTTAAATCATTTTATGTTATTTTATAAAAAAAAAACCGGGGTGTGCCCACCCCCCCCCAATTGTGACCTCCTAACTCCGCCACTGATGTCACCTCTTGTTTGTAGGACTAAAATATATAATTATTATTTTTAAATTTTACACTTATAATCAAATAAATTGAATTGAAAATAAAATCAATAAATTATTTCCCAAAAATATACGGGAATATTAATTAATTAAATAAAAATGGAAAAAACACTAAAGTAAGAGTAAACATTAAAAATATACCTAAATAGGACTTTCATGATTTTATTCCCGAAATAGGAGTTAAAATGTATTTACATTACCAAATATGGTCATATACATTACCAAAAAGTATAGTAATGTGCACATGTAGAATGACACATTACCACACTGCGAAATTCTATTTCGTGAATAAAAACATGAAAGTCTTATTTTGATACTTTTCTCAATGTTTTAGTCCTATATATTTAGGATGATTTCTAAATAAAAATTATATTAAATATAAATACAAGAATATAATAATTTGATTAAATTTTTTGTGTAAAATTATTTTTAAATATTATTTTATTTAATTAATATACCATGTAATTTCAATTTATCTATAGATTAGTCAAATAGTCTGAGACGGGAAGTAAATAAAAACGCGTGTACACATGGAATCATGCATTGAAGTAAAGGAGATCTAGCTATTATATATGCCCCTCTCAGTTCTCATTAACTTATTTGAAATAAATTAAAATAAACATGACTATATATATTAGTTTATTCGTGTATGAGCTTAATTATTATAATTCTCCCAAAATCATTTCAAATATGTTGGGTTTCATGTCATGATTTCGAGTAGAACCTAGTTTGTCTAAGCTCAATTCGGAGTGGATCGCTGTTGTAACATTTTTATTCCCATGTACCTGCATCACAACATATAAATAAATCAATATGTGAATACGACTCACTTAATTCATTTAAGAACTAATTCTAAAATAGTCCTTAACTATAGTAAATTTTTTATAATTAGTCTTTAATTCTAAAATATTACATATATAGTCATTGATTTTTAAAGGTATTTTGATATTTGATTTTTGAGAGACTATATATATGGAAAAACTATTTTATCATTTTTGACCTAAAAGACTATTTATAGAATAGTATCAATCCTCATGGACCCAGATAGTATACAGTTATTTTCTACTCCGGTAAATAATTACCTTCCAAACATCATGACAGTTGCTTGAGGACCGATTCCAGGGGCGCTAGAAAATGTGGAGGCATCAACTACTCGTAAAGCATCAACACCGATCACTTTGTAATCGCGATCGACAACACTGTCCACTCGGCAACCGCCGTAGTAGTGAAATGAGGAAACCACATTGTCCACACAAAACTACTCCAACGAAGTAGAGTCGATGTGGTGTTTTGGCATCAGGTTGACGGGAAATGTCGATACCAGGTCAAGGAGAGATTCAAACGAGGTTGACGGGTTTCGAAACGAAGCAAAGGACTCCGACTCGAAGACTTTTCTAAGGACTTCCATGCCTCGCGCACACGTTTGGAGGTCCCTCGGGTCTTGGAAGTAGTTAAAGGTAACCGATGGATTATCATTTGGGTCCTTATTCTTGAGTTCCATTTGTCCATGGGAGAAAGTTTTATTCAACCTTGAAAGAAAGATCCCTCCTTGCATCTTCATATTCGGAAAAGACATGTCAACGCCAGTTTGGGTGATGGCTTGTACGGCTTCGGGGACAAGAGACAATCCACTGAGTGTTTCAAAGTATGTCCCTGAATCAGTCACGCCCAACACGTTAGCAAATGCTGTCTCTACGGGCCTGATGGACGGAACTAGGATTCCACTCAATGGGTAGTCGGCCATGCGTTGCCCAACCATTTGTTGGTCCATTATTACGTCTATTCCGTGGGCTTTGAGATGATAAGACGGCCCAATACCACTAAGCATCAATAACTGCGGGCTTCCAATTGTACCAGCGGAGAGAATGACCTCGTTCTTGGGCCCTCCATTCAAAAGCGCAGTGTGACCATTCCCTTTCGAGTCTTTGAAGAAAACTCCATAGGCTGTGGGTTTCTGACCCGGGGCGAAGGCCTCTTAAACAAGATTCTGTGAGCCACAGCATGGAAATAAAGAGTGATCTTAGTGTCATCGGCATACTCCAATAAATCCGCAGCACTGTGTCTATTCTCATTCTCGTCAAATAAAGAATTCCCTATTTTGATCCCCTCCAAGTGGTCATAAGTCCCTCCGTTGTAGGGCACCACCCCAGCCTCCACCAACCCATCCTTCACCACCATCTGCCATTGCAACAACGTTTTCACACGGAAAGTCAACTTCCTCTCCACCCATGTATATGACTGGTTGACTAGATGCGGGTCCCACCCTGCCTCAGCCACTTCCTCATGGCTGGCCCTAGAGTACAAACCCCCGTTAATGGCCGAGCCGCCACCCAGAATGCGTCCTCGAAATAGTCGCACACCATCCACTGACACGAACGATTGGGCGGGTGAGGCGGATGAGGTGTCCATAAGTGTGTTTACCAACCCACTTTGGTGTGTTACATTTGGGTTGTCGTACGGTAGGCCGCCCCTCTCCAAGAGGAGCACTTTCGCGGAGGTGGATAGCGTAGCGGCCAGCCCACAACCGGCAACTCCACCTCCGATGACTATGTAGTCGTAGTGCCCCGCTGACGGAGATGCCGAGCTTGCATCTTTTGCAAAAATGCTATAGGGATTTTCTTCAATCCAAACACAAAAAGCATACAAATATACATTATTGACGGAGATGCCGAGCTTGCATTTTATTTTATCAAATGATAAATAAAAACATGCATACAAATATACATTATTAAGAAGTGAAATTTGCACTAAATAGGACTAAAACATAATGACTTTCCTAATCTAGGACTTAAACTTTTTTATTCCCTAAATAGGACTTAATAATGCCTTCGTGGAAGGAATAATGCCCAGCAATGATAGACATTACTTGAATAATGACTAAAGAATAATGATTAAAAGTCCTACATTCGGAAATAAAAACATGTGGTCCTATTTTGGGAAAGTCATTATGTTTTAGTCCTATTTAGGTAAATTACTCTATTAAGAAAACCTCCTAAATAGGAGTAAAACACGGATCTTATCCTCAAAATAGAAGTTCAAAATTAAACTTTTCTAAATAGGAGTAATTATTTTAAAAATTATAAGAATGTAACTTAGTTATGAACGGAGGGAGTATTACTTTTATTGTAATTGAAATTAAATACTCCGTAGGTATTATTACAAATGATTAATTAATTACAGCATAAATATATACGTGGAAACTCCATTACACAGACATGAGATCTGAAAGTAACCGGAGTACAAAAACATTTCATGAGACGATAGAAATTTACAAGAGAAGGAAATATTGACGGTACTCCGTTAAAAGCTCTGTTTATTTTGTATGTGCACTCTACAGTTTGCTAAAATAGTTAGAATTTGGACTCGATAATCTTTGAATTTGATTTGATTTTTATTTATTTCAGTAAGATATGTCATTTTGCTATGAATTTGAGTGATTTAAAGGGGATGGATGTGGGCAGTGATAAATCAAGATTCGAAATGATGTTGAAGATTAGTTTTTTTGCTATAATGAAAAAGGTAAAGAGAAGCATCGATGAAGATTCGCTGCATGCTTTTAGTGAGCTGTAGAAGACTGTTACACTCCAAGTCTCTACTACACAGTGTCATTGGATTTGGTTTGGTATTATGTCATTGTGTAATATTATGACATTATATATAAGCATATGTGGCATTATATATGGACATCTATAGTATTATATATTGTCATATGTGACATTACATGGTGCCATGTCATTTGACATTATTATGTCTTTCTTTGACACTGTATTGACTGTTAATGTGACACTGTGGCGAAGATGGTGCAGATTGTGATGGTAGTGTTGTTGATAATGGTATAGAGCGGTGATGTCGTCGATGGTGACGACGAAAAATCAAAGGCGTCAATGATAGGTTTTGTTTGTAGCAGTGCGGCGGAGTAGAGGACGGCAGTGGTGGAGATTCAAGTGATATTGGCAGGTATTTGGCGGCGACGATGGTGGCGGTGGGCATCACCGTCGACGACGATCGCAGCAGTAGGCGTAAGCGTCGCTGTCAGTAGCATGCTGTTGTGAAATTGGCCGATTTTTTTAGTTTTGAACTTGTCCACCATTGGTATTGGCCACAAATGCAACGCGTGTGGGGACCATTTTTTTGTTTTATCTTTTAAGTTAAAATCTTTATTTTACCTTTTTATAAAAAATGAAAAACTCAAAAACATGACTGCAAAAAAAATAGTAGCATGCGGTGGGTATTTGATCGTGCTCATTATAGTCGCATGCATCTTTATAAAAAAAGTGCATGTGGAGAACATTTTTTATTAACTATGTTAATTGCTCCTATTTAGAGGAGTTTAAGTTTGAACTCCTATTTTGAAGATATGACATATGTTTTACTCCTAGTTTGTTTCTTAAGAAATTATTTTGAGACGGAAGGATTATTTATCTATCAAGATAATGGTTGTATGACATTTAATTTTGAATGATGAAACTATTGTCTTGAAGACATTGATCAATAATATCATTCTTATCAATTTTTTTAACGAAAATTGTTTTTGTTGCAAACAATATTGAGTATATACTTCATCCGTCTCATAAACTCTTTCTCCTTTCTTCTTTCTTTGTCTCACAAAGTTTTTCTGTTTCTATTAAAAAACCACTTTTACCCTTACTAATTTTACCATATTTATCACATCATACCTATTTACTAATAATCAACACATCACACCTTATTCTTAACCATTATATTAAGGATATTTTCAGAAAATCAACGCAAAACAATAATTTTCTTAATTTTTCTAAAAGTCAAAACGAGAAGAACTTAACGCATGAAATATGCTATAACGTACCTTTCTCTGCAATAGAAGATACAAGAAAAAGGAGAAAAATACCAAGAGAAGGCGCAAAAGAAGGAAAGCGCCCCCTAAAGGACATCATAATATATTTTGAACACAATATATAAATGCTACCAAACATGGAATCAATAATTAACAACTCTGATCAATTCTTGTCGAGTGTGAATTAATTAGAATAGTTTATTTAATTTCTTTGATTTATAAGGACTGATTTATATATGGATTATGCTATGTGTACCCCAAGATTTGTACCTCAATTTGTACCCCGCAGTTTTGCACCAACATTTTGTGTTGGTGTAAAACTAATTTTTGTTAAACGCACCAACATTTGTGTCCGTGTGAATTTTTATTAACGCACCAACACCTAGGTCGGTGTAAACCATCGAAATGTATGTGTAAATCTGTGGTGTACAAATGGAGTATATTTGTTGGTGTAAGTGTAGCATGGTCCTTTATATATACGTATAAAGGAGAAGACTATAGTTAGGTGATTGACAAAACAATTCATAACTTGGGAGAGACAAAGAGGAAGGTTGAAGTTTACGTCATGGCGACGGGAAAGACATACTCCCTTCGTCCCAAATTTAATTACAATTTGGGATTTACGAAGCAAAATCTTTCATATTTTGAAATTATTTTGTTTGCAAATTGATATATTGATAAAAAATGAAAATTACGAGTACATATTGAAAAAATTACGTCAAAAGTTTTACAAAATAAAAGAGTAAATTCTATAATTGGTCCTTTATAACAGGGGGATTTCTCTATTTAGTCCTCTATTATCAAATATTACCCAAGTGGTCCTTCTTTTATAGGTACCTTTCCACAAATAGTCCTTTTTTTGATCTTCTATCATGTTTGTGTTAATTTGAGGGCTAAAAGTATAATTTCACAATGATAATATATGTTTTTTGTCATACACAATTCCAAAGGTTGTTCCGTTTGCGTCGTTTGTAAATTACAGTCGCTTTTTACGACAATTATAGTCTACAAATGTGATCTTTCGTCAAAATCCTAGCCCACAATCATAGTCATTATTTTGTGTTATCCGCTTAACCAATATCAGAACACGTCACTATACATAATGTTGACGTCAAATTATACTTTTAGCCCTCAAATTAACACAAACATGATAGAAGATCAAAAAAAGGACTATTTGTGGAAAGGTACCCATAAAAGAAGGACCACTTGAGTAATATTTGATAATAGAGGACTAAATAGGGAAATCCTCCTATTATAAAGGACCAATTATAGAACTTACTCAAAATAAAAGGTGTCAAGAATATATATTTTATTTTATAAAATAGTAATGAAGTAAATGAACACACAAATAAACAAAAATTATCAAAAAAGAAAGATCAAAAAATTGTAATGAAATCAGGACGGAGGGCGTCTATTCTTTTTACGTGTAACTAAACTTTTCAAGTGCATGAAATTAATAGTCCACCCCAATTTAACATGAAAATTACATTGTTTAAAAGTATATAAAAAAATTCTAGTATAGAAATAAAAATTACAAATTACACCATTAACAGCTATATAAAATTTTTTTACAGAACAATTGATCAAAAAATGTTTAATCTTATTTAATGATCAGTGAAAACATGCATACTTACAAACACATAAGTTGACGAGAAATTCTACTAATAAGACAAAGAATTAATTTGGGATGAAAAGAGTATAAAAATATACACTAATTTGAAGTATATGAATATGTTATATTGGTCACCAACAATGCTAAAAGGATAAATTCGAGTTTGATTTCTGACAAGTGGATTAAAGGACAATAATTATACTAAACATACGTCCTGTGTCACATTTCACTAGTTAGTCTGTGATTATAATTCAAGTTACTTTATTTCAAATGACTATGTAGTCGATTATGAGATAGCCTTCAAGGAAGGGACTCATCCTACTTTTTTTACTCCCTCCATCTTGAAAGTGATTATTTGTGTAAATTTTGGTTTATTTATATGTTTTTTTGTGTGTTTGCATTGATTATTTCCTCAAACACAGTTATTTTCTCTTGTCACTAAAAAATCGACAAATGTGCAATCTTGATATTATTTTTTCAAATTATGACTCATCTATCATACACATTATATCATATCTTATTATAAGGTAAGGCCAAATTGCTCTCGTACCCTCTATAGTTTGGTAAATGGGCATTAATACCCCCTTTATTTTCAAAATTTATTTCTAAAATCTCATATGGTTTCAAAATCTTTAAAATCTCATAATATTTTATATTAAAAAAATGTATTTCCTTCCTAAAATTATTCTACATTCAATTTATTTCATTATATATATATATATATACACACACACACACACACATACATACAACATCTAAAGTTATACTACCTCCGTCCCGTGAAACATGAGACATTTGCTTTTTAGGAGGGATTTAAGGGAGTGTATTTTGGTATTGAATTTCCAAAAAAGTCCGTTGCTGTGATGGGTAAAAGTATGATTTGATGGATAGATTATTAATAAAAAGGTATGATGTGATAGTTAGGGTATGAAAAAGTAATGGGTAAAAGTGACTTTTTAATAGAAATGAGAAGTGTTTTGTGGGACGGATAAAAAAGAAAGGAGAAATATTTCACGGGACGGAGGTAGTACAAAACAAGAATTAACATTACTATATTATTTTATTGAATGTTTAATAAAATTAAAAGAGGTAAAATAATAAAATTTGACTATACAAATAATAATTAGGAAGAAAATTTTAGGGCCGAGAGAACAGTGGACAAAATGCTATATATTTTTTTGACAAAATGCTATATTATTAAAATATTCCAAGCTCTTGAGAACATTAATCGATGAATGTATAAAAAAGAATACAAATGAAGATATGAGTAGTCATGACGAAACGGATGAAAAAAAAGTTTCACTCATAAAAATGAGGTGGCAAACAGAGGCCACGGACCTGTTTGGGAATAGCTTTAGTGATTAGTGTTAACGTTTTGAAAAGGTTATCTACGGACAGCGTTTAGCGTTAGCGTTTTCAAAGTAATCTGCACCGTTAAAATTTATCTAAAACGGTCATGCTAATCTCTAACGGTACGGTGTTCCCAAACAGGCCCCACATGTCTATATGTTATTGAGATATGTATGAAGTGTTTTAAAACCCTCTATTTAAAAAGTGTACCTAAGGAATTAACATATCCATCATTTTTTTTAGGTTTTATATATGTGTGTTAGGGACTTGTTCTCTTCATTTAATCTGAATGATTCTGATTTGATGGAATATGTTTTGATCTGATTTGATTTGATAATATCTGAATATAGTTATATTTAAACTGGTTTTTAATCTGATTTAAACTGAACTCATTTCTATAAGAATAAGTTATCCTCCATCCGGCCCTAATAGTTTTCCATTTTTAATTTTTTAAATTCAAAATTAGTAAATTTTGACTTTAAATTAAATAAAAATGATATTAGATATTGATACAGAAATAATTTTATTAGATTTATTATATAAAATATTTTTAAAATATTGTTTTATCTCATCGATATATAAAAGGAAGCCGTCTTTGCTTTGCCTGTCGAGTCTTAGGGTTCGTTTCCGCCAAACTCTCGTTTACCTAAATAGGACTAAAACATAATGACTTTCCCAATATAGGACCATATGTTTTTATTTCCCAATGTAGGATCTTTGGTCATTATCAAATAGTCATTATTTAACTAAATGCCCATCATTACTAGACATTATTCCTTCCACTAGGTCATTATTAAGTCTTATTTAGGGAATAAAAAATTTTAAGTCCTACATTAGGAAAATCATTATGTTTTAATCCTATTTAGTGCAAATTTCACTATTTTTTATTCAATAAGTTGAGTTGGTAAATTTTGCAATAGTTCGACAAAAGTGAAGATATCTTTTAACTGTACAAACTTAACTCTTTAATACTCTCTAAATCACGTGTTTGTGAGAATTTTATATTTTCTTAAACATGTGCTCTAATTATGTGTTGTAATGACTAATGATAAAAGATTATCTCTTTTGTAAAGTAGAGCAGTATACTTACCTTGGAGTTTAGAAAGAGCAACATATTTTTAATAATACAACAATATTTCTATTGAATCCCACAACAATAAGATTTGAGAAAACTGTGAGTAGATAGTCTAGTCCTTATGCCTACCCTAAAATAGGTAGATTGGTTCCAAGGGACCTTTGGCTCAAATAACAAATATAGTACAATATTACAAAAGAAACATAAAAGAATGTATTGTTATTTCCAAAGTTTAAGAAAAAATTCATTAATTCAAACAATGATATACCATGTTAAATTAATAATCAATTTTAAATTTTATTTAGATTTAGACACTTATTTTATATAATTTTTAAATTTTAATTTTTAGAAAAAAATTATTTAACGTGCAAAGGACAAGTATGAATCTTGTTGTAAGACAAACAAAATTATCATCTTCATGATCCGTAATAAAGTAGTTCGGCCGGATTCCCCTTCAAATTCTCGCGAACTCTCCAATAAAATATGCCCACTTATAAAATATAAAAAATACACATGACCAAATTATTTATTTAGAAATAATATCCTCGATCTCAATTTATAATTATTTTGACATACAAACTTCACACACTCATTTGTGTATGATCTTAATTATAATTGAGACAAACCCATTTCAAATATATTACAGTACGTTTCATTTCAAGATATAGAGTTCAACTTAGTTTTTTCTAAGCTCATTCAGAAGTTGATTAGTGCCGCAAAATTTTGAGCCCCATGTACCTGCATATGAAAATTGGGTAGAGAATTAAAAACAAAATTTGTGTATTTAAAAATTATACTCCAAAAGTTCCAAAAAAATAAAAGTAACATTATTATATTATTTTATCAAATGATTAAAGAAAGTGATTAAATTTTAGTAATGTAAATAACAAATATGAAATTTAAATTGAAAGAGAGGGATGATAGTACCTTCCAAACATCATGGTAGTTGCTTGAGGATTAGTTCCAAGGGCACTAGAAAAAATGGAGGCATCAACTACTCGCAGAGCGTCAACACCCATTACTTTATAATCGTGATCGACAACGTTGTCCACTCGGCACCCGCCGTGGTAGTGCCATGAGGAAAACATATTGTCCACACAAAACTGCTCCAACGAAGCAGACTCGACACGATGTTTTGGCCTCTGGTTGATGGGAATGGACGACGTCAGGTCCAAGATAGATTCGAACGAGGCCGAGGGATTTCGAAACGAAGCTAAGGCCTCTAACTCAAAGACTTTTTTGAGGACTTCCATGCCCCGCACACACGTTTGGAGGTCCCTCGAGTCTTGGAAGTAGTTAAAGGTTACTGTTGGGTTGTCATTCGGGTCCTTGTTCTTGATTTCCATATGCCCTTGGGAGAAAATTTTACTCACCTTTGAATGTAAAAGCCCACCTTGCATCTTCATATCTGGGAAGGACATGTCAACGCCAGCTTGGGTGAGGACTTCTATGGCTTTGGGGACAAGAGTCAATCCACTCAGTGTTTCAATGTAATTTCCAGAACGGGTTATGCCCAAAACGTCCGAGAATGAGGCCTCAATGGGCCTAACGGATGGAATTAGGATTGCATTCATTGGGTTGTCACCCATTAATTGTCCAACCATTGGTTGATCCAGCACTACATCTATTCCGTGGGCTTTGAGATGATTCGACGGCCCAATACCGCTCAGCATCAATAGTTGTGGGCTTCCAATTGCACCCGCCGAGAGAATGATCTCATTCTTGGGCCCTCCGTTCAAGAAAGCTGTGTGATCATTCCCTTTCGAGTCTTTAAAAAGAACTGCATGGGCCGTGGGTTTTCCCCTGCATTGTTTTATTAATTACATATTTCTCATTCATTATTATTTCAGATGAATTTTAATTTACATGCATGAATAAGTAACGGAGAATTTATCTAAATGGGAGTAAAACATATAATAACTTTCTCAATATAGGACCATATGTTTTTATTTCCCAATGTAGGATCATTGGTCATTATCTATTAGTCATTATTCAACTAAATATCCAGCATCACTTGGACAATATTCTTCTCACTAGACATTATTAAGTCCTATTTAGGGATTAAAAAAGTTTAAGTCCTACATTGGGAAATGACTTATGTTTTAGTCATATTCATAGCAAATTTCACGTAAGTAATTGACCTGGTGAAGGCGTCTTGAATAATATTTTGTGGGCCACTGCATGGAAATAAAGAGCAATCTTAGTGGCATCAGCATACTCCAACAGATCTGCAGCGCTATGTCTGTACCCGTCCTCATCAAAGAGGGAATTCCCTATTTTGGTCCCCACTGAGTGCTCGTAAGTCCCTCCATTGTACGGTACCACCCCAGCCTCCACCAACCCGTCCTTTACCGCCGTCTGCCACTGCAACAATGTTTTGATCCGGGAAGTCAGCTTCCTCTCGACCCACAAAAACGACTGGTTCACCAAGTGAGGGTCCCACCCCTCCGCGGCTACCTCTTCGTTGCTTGCTCTCGAGTACACTCCCGCGTTAATGGCCGACCCGCCGCCTAGAATGCGGGCCCGCGTCAGCAGCGTGCCGTCCGTTGACCCGAAGTGTTGTGCGGCTGATGAAGTTGGTGACGTGTCGAAAAGGACCGGCACGAAACCGCTTTGGTGCATTATGTTTGGGTTGTGGTACGGCAAGCCGCCCCTCTCTAGTAGGAGCACTTTTGCGGAGGCGGAGAGCGTTGCCGCCAAGCCACAACCGGCGGTTCCGCCTCCGATGACTATGTAGTCGTAGTGCCCCGCTACGGCAGATGCTGATGTTGCATCTTTTGCAAAAGAGTTGTATGGCGCTAATATATTCAAAACACAACAAGCAAAGTAAGGCATTATATTCTAGTGTTAAAAGGTACGTCAATTTTACTGCCTTAATAGCTTCAATTTAAAATGTGCATTCAAAATAACAGCAGTAAGAACTATTTAAAACAAATGAAAAATAGATAAAATTATTCTCATTTTTTAGATTTGGAAAGATTGAACCAATAGTAACTGCGGAGTAGTAATTATCTACTCCATCCGTTCTCAAAAACACTTCCTCTTTCATTTTTTCCATTTCCAACAAAACACTTATCTTTTCTATTAAAAAACCACTTTTTCTCTTACTTTTTCATACCCTACCTATCACATCATACTTTTTCTCTAATAATCTATTCATCACATCTTACTTTTACCCATCACATCAGGAGCAAAATTGGAAATCAACTACTACCTCCGTCCCGTGAAACATGGGACATTTGCTTTTTAGGAGGGATTTAAGGGAGTGTATTTTGGTATTGAATTTCCAAAAATGTCCTTTGATGTGATGGGTAAAAGTATGATTTGATGGATAGATTATTAGTAAAAAGGTATGATGTGATAGTTAAGGTATGAAAAAGTAAGGGGTAAAAGTGACTTTTTAATAGAAATGAGAAGTGTTTTGTGGGACGGATAAAAAAAGAAAGGGGAAATGTTTCACGGGACGGAGGTAGTATAATTTAACACTTCTTTATTTTTGCCCCAAATCCAAATGGGAAGTGTTTTTCCAAACGGAGGGAGTAATAAAAAACTTCTTTTTTTTTCTTTTTTGCAAACAATAATGTATTGAATGCAATGATTACCTTTCTCTGCAAGAGAAGATACAATAAGTAAAAGGAAAATTCCAAGACAAGGGGCAACAAAGGGAAAGCTCCTCCCGAAGGCCATCATATATACATATATAGAGAGAGAGTAATATATTTCAACACAATATGATAAACAAACATGTAACACTGATATCTTCTTGTAAGGACTGGTTATATATAGAGAAGAATTTATACCCCTTCCATCTAGCCTAAATTCTTTAGGCTTATTATTCACATGTCAAGCTCAATCTTCTCACTTTACATAATTTTTTACACAACTTCATCCATCCCATAAAACCTTAGTTTTTTCTTTTTTTTCATCCGTCTAAAAAATCTTTTCTCATTTCTTAATAAATAAAAGTGCATGTGGAGAACATTTTTTTTATTAATTATGTTAATTGCTCCTATTTAGAGGAGTTTAAGTTTGAACTCCTATTTTGAGGATATGACATATGTTTTACTCCTAGTTTGTTCTTTAGGAAATTATTTTGAGACGGAAGGATTATTTATCTATCAATATAATGGTTGTATGGCATTTAATTTTGAATGATGAAACTAATGTCTTGAAGACATTGATCAATAATACTCCCTCCGTCTCACTGTCTTTGTCCACTTACCTTTTGACACACCATCCAATGCACTTCTTTAATCCATTTCTTATAATTTGTATATTAAAAAATTATAAAAATTATATATTAATAATCTATATGGTAAGACGAATCAAACAAGATCACACATGACTATTTTTAGGCTTACACATTGAGAGAATTTGATGAGTCAAAGTGCTTAGATGAACAGTTCCAAAAGTCAAAAGTGGACAAAGACAGTGGGACGGAGGTAGTATCATTCTTATCAATTTTTTTAACGAAAATTGTTTTTGTTGCAAACAATATCGAGTATATACTTCATCCGTCTCATAAACTCTTTCTCCTTTCTTCTTTCTTTGTCTTACAAAGTTTTTCTGTTTCTATTAAAAAACCACTTTTATCCTTACTAATTTTACCATACTTATCACATCATACCTATTTACTAATAATCAACACATCACACCTTATTCTTAACCATTATACTAAGGATATTTTCAGAAAATCAACGCAAAACAATAATTTTCTTAATTTTTCTAAAAGTCAAAACGAGAACAACTTAACGCATGAAATATGCTATAACGTACCTTTCTCTGCAATAGAAGATACAAGAAAAAGGAGAAAAATACCAAGAGAAGGCGCAACAGAAGGAAAGCGCCCCCTAAAGGACATCATAATATATTTTGAACACAATATATAAATGCTACCAAACATGGAATCAATAATTAACAACTCTGATCAATTCTTGTCGAGTGTGAATTAATTAGAATAGTTTATTTAATTTCTTTGATTTATAAGGACTGATTTATATATACGTATAAAGGAGAAGACGATAGTTAGGTGATGGACAAAACAATTCAGAACTTGGGAGAGACAGAGAGGAAGGTTGAAGCCTACATCATGGCGACCGGAAAAACATACTCCGTCCCGAATTTAATTACAATTTGGGATTTACGAAAAAAAATCTTTCATCTTTTGAAATTATTTTATTTAAAATTGATATATTGATAAAAAATGAAAATTATGAGTACATATTAAAAAACTACTTCAAAAGTTTTACAAAATAAAATATGTCAAGAATATATTTTATTTTATAAAATAGTAATGAAGTAAATGAACACACAAATAAACAAAAATTATCAAAAAAGAAAGATCAAAAAATTGTAATGAAATCAGGACGGAGGGCGTCTATTCTTTTTACGTGTAATTAAACTTTTCAAGTGCATGAAATTAATAGTCCACCCCAATTTAACATGAAAATTACACTGTTTAAAAGTATATAAAAAAATTCTAGTATAGAAATAAAAATTACAAATTACACCATTAACAGCTATATGAATTTTTTTTACAGAACAATTGATCAAAAAATGTTTAATCTTATTTAATGATCAGTGAAAACATGCATACTTACAAACACATAAGTTGACGAGAAATTCTACTAATAAGACAAAGAATTAATTTGGGATGAAAAGAGTATAAAAATATACACTAATTCGAAGTATATGAATATGTAATTTTAATTAAAAAACCACATTTTATATTGGTCACCAACAATGCTAAAAGGATAAATCCGAGTTTGATTTCTGACAAGTGGATTAAAATACAATAATTATACTCCGTACTAAGCATACGTCCTGTGTCACATTTCACTAGTTTTAGTCTGTGATTATAATTCAAGTTACTTTATTTCAAATGACTGTGTAGTCGATTATGAGATAGCCTTCGAGGAAGGGACTCATCCTACTTTTTTTACTCCCTCCATCTTGAAAGTGATTATTTGTGTAAATTATGGTTTATTTATATGTTTTTTTTGTGTGTTTGCATTGATTATTCCCTCAAACACAGTTATTTTCTCTTCTCACTAAAAAATTGACAAATGTGCAATCTTGATATTATTTTTTCAAATTATGACTCATCTATCATACACATTATATCCTATCTTATTTTAAGGTAAGGCCAAATTGCTCTCGTACCCTCTATAGTTTGGTAAATGGGCATTAATACCCCCTTTATTTTCAAAATTTATTTCTAGAATCTCATATGGTTTCAAAATCTTTAAAGTCTCATAATATTTTATATTAAAAAAATATATTTCCTTCCTAAAATTATTCTACATTCAATTTATTCATTATATATATATATATATATATATATATATATACACACACACATACATATACATACATACATACAACATCTAAAGTTATACAAAACAAGAATTAACATTACTATATTATTTTATTGAATGTTTAATAAAATTAAAAGAGGTAAAATAATAAAATTTGACTATACAAATAATAATTAGGAAGAAACTTTTAGGGCCGAGAGAATAGTGGACAAAATGCTATATATTTTTTTTGACAAAATGCTATATTATTAAAATATTCCAAGCTCTTGAGAACAATAATCGATGAATGTATAAAAAAGAATACAAATGAAGATATGAGTAGTCATGACGAAACGGATGAAAAAAAAGTTTCAGACTCATAAAAATGAGGTGGCAAACAGAGGCCACGGACCTGTTTGGGAATAACTTTAGTAATTAGTGTTAACGTTTTGAAAAAGTTATCTACGGGCAGCGTTTAGCGTTAGCGTTTTCAAAGTAATCTGCACCGTTAAAATTTATCCAAAACGGTCATGCTAATCTCTAACGGTACGGTGTTCCCAAACAGGCCCCACATGTATATGTTATTGAGATATGTATGAAGTGTTTTAAAACCCTCTATTTAAAAAGTGTACTTAAGGAATTAACATATCCATCATTTTTTTTAGGTTTTATATATATGTGTTAGGGACTTGTTCTCTTCATTTAATCTGAATGATTCTGATTTGATGGAATATGTTTTGATCTGATTTAATAATATCTGAATATAGTTATATTTAAACTGGTTTTTAATCTGATTTAAACTGAACTCATTTCTATAAGAATAAGTTATCCTCCATCCGGCCCTGATAGTTTTCCATTTTTAATTTTTTAAATTCAAAATTAGTAAATTTTGACTTCAAATTAAAATAAAAATGATACTACCTCCGTCCCACTGTCTTTGTCCACTTTTGACTTTTGGAACTGTTCATCTAAGCACTTTGACTCATCAAATTTTCTCAATGTGTAAGCCTAAAAATAGTCATGTGTGATCTTGTTTGATTCGTCTTAACATATAGATTATTAATATATAATTTCTATAATTTTTTAATATACAAATTACAAGATAAAATGGATTAAAGAAGTGTATTGAATGGTGTGCCAAAAGGTAAGTGGACAAAGACAGTGGGACGGAGGGAGTATTAGATATTGATACAGAAATAATTTTATTAGATTTATTATATAAAATATTTTTAAAATATTGTTTTATCTCATCGATATATAATATAAATTTTATTTAATTATAAATTAAAAACGATTGATTGAAAAAAGTTAAAACAGAACAAATACTAAAGACATTGAATAATAAAAATAATAAAAAATAAGTTGAAAAAAAAGTGAAAAGCCCAAATGAGGTTAGTTGGGTAACATTTTGATGGATAGTTTGAGATCTCCCCGGCCCAACCATGTTCTTTAACGGAGCCTTTTTTATAAAAGGAAGCCGTCTTTGCTTTGCCTGTCGAGTCTTAGGGTTCGTTTCCGCCAAACTCTCGTCTTCCGCCTCCCGCCTCCGGCGACGATCCATGGTAATCTTTCATCTGTATTTGTTTCATCGATCCCATTATTTTTCAAAACATTCTACTCTAAGTTTTTAGAAGAATATGATTACTTATTTTAATTCCTCTCTAGAGCATTAATGCAATTTCCTGTCTATCGTTGTCAAAATTGTTGCCATTGCCAAATGCTTGATTCAGTGCATTCTTTTTTGGCGCAGGCTAAGAGGACCAAGAAGGCCGGTATAGTGGGAAAGTATGGTAAGTTTTTTTCGAAATGTTTTGTATTTTATGTTACCTTTACCCATTTTGATTTCCATCCTTGAAGCTTGGAGGTTTTGACCTTTGCTGTGATCTTGCTATTTCAATAAAGGTACCCGGTACGGTGCTAGTCTCCGGAAACAAATTAAAAAGATGGAGATTAGCCAGCACATGAAGTACGACTGTGAGTTTTGTGGGAAGGTATGTGCCCATATATTGGCCCCCCGTTTGACATCAACGTTAAATGTTAGCGTTTTGAAAAGACTATCCGACGGTAGCCTTTAGCGTTAGCGTTTTCAGAATTTATCCAAAACGCTAAAGCTAATCGAAAACAGTATTCCCAAACAAGGCCATAATCTTTCTACATTTCACATTATTAACTATATGTTTGGCTTGAGGATTTATGGAAGAAAGAAAAATCCTAAGAAATGGAGAAGAAAGTCAATGAAACCAAAAATTCTTTATCCACTGTGGGTGCAGTGTGCAGTGAAGAGAAAGGCTGTGGGTATATGGGGATGCAAGGATTGTGGCAAAGTCAAAGCAGGAGGGGCATATATCTTGAAGTAATTTTTCAGAACTTTCCAACTCTTTTGTTATGCCTTTTCAACATTGCATATTTCAAACATTTTTTTTTTCATTTTTTCTAAAAAACTTGCAATAGCACTTCTAGCTCGGTGACGGTCAGAAGCACTATCAGAAGACTAAGGGAGCAGACCGAGAACTGAGTTGCATGACCCGTTCGTTTTCTTGGTTATGATATTTATCTATGTTTCGATATTCGACTTTTGTACTGTAAGTTTCCCATTTCGATTGAGTCTTTGTGGTATTCAGACTATTTTTTGATAAGATTCTCTTGTAAGGTTGGTTGAACTAGCTGGTTTTACATTCATGACTAAATATGGTTTGATGCACTCTGTTTAGTGCCTTCCTCCCCTTTGTTGCTATGTGTGTTTTGTTTCTGTACTCACACCCACACTTGATGCATCTCACTTTTGTCAAATGGTCTTTGCGTGGGTCTATGTGGCTGCGTGTAGGATAGTTGTTAGGGCAGTGGGGCATATGGCGAATGTGATACTGTGGCATTTACACAAACACATGTATATATGTAGGGGTGGACATAGGTCGGGCTTGGCGTACCGAATAGGGTCTTGTGTTATTTGGAGTACCCTTTGCGATCGGTGGAGTGCGGGTCGGATTCACCAGGTTGGGATATGTCAGAATTTTCAATTGGATTGTAGAAAACAGCTGCATAACATTCACCAGAATAATTAAAATTGCATCACAAGTTAAATTGTTGATGATAAAGTTCTATCAAAATTCATGTGTATCAGTCAACATTTTTCATATTCCAAAAGAACAAAAGAGAATACAACTGAAGAAAAAGGGAAGTTAGAATCTTAAAGAATAAAATGAAACACCAAAGTTTCGTGATGGATCTATTTCCAATGGAGAGAGGGATAAACTAGGTAATTTTGGGAGTGATAATAACGCCGCCTAGCAGCATTATATGAACGGTATGCAAACTAGTGTGAATAAACTTGATAGACTAATGCTCGAAGAGCAAGGCGCAGAGATTTGGACCACTCATCGTAATCATCTCCCTTCAAGACAACCTGGGTCAAAATCATACCCGGATTATCATTTGGAGACAAATCATACGGTGAGATACGACGATGTCGCAACAAAACGTCATCATCTTCATGCTCCTCAGGTTTCTTTCTCGAGACTATTTTTTTGGACTGATCCTTAGACATGGTAACGGCCGATTGAGCAGCAACGACAGAATAGCAGCAGTGGTACACGGCTCAACGACAGTCGGCGAAGAGGTAGCGATGGTTGACTTAGTAGCAGTGGCGGAAGAACAACAGTGGCGTACAACTAAGTACCGATTGGCCAAGAACAAGAAATTTTAGGCTTTAGGTTTCGATACCATGAAAGAATAATATTTTAGGAGAATTTCTTTTGTATTTCTGATATTCAAAATATGAACAAAGGCTGTATATATATTATCCAATAGGGCAAAAACTGTATATGGAAACTAAATACAAAACGAAAGAAATACAAAAGGAAATCAACACATATCTCGTATTTCTTTCTTTTGAATTTAAAAATAACAAAGCATGTGTGTATAATTTGTTTAGATAATAGAATTTATTGTTCATGCCTTTTATTTTTACAAAAAAAAGTTGAAATTGTAAATGTTTTTTTGGAACACTCAAATGAGAGAAATTTCTCTCAGAATATTTGAGAAGAAATCTTTGCTAAAAATCGATGCAATTTCAACTTTTTTTTGTAGTAGTGAATGTACATTGTTTAGTTACATGTTATTTTTTATCGTAAAATTTGTAAAAGATAGTTCGACAAAAATGATGATATCTTTAATTGTACAAACTCAACTTTTTAATACTCTATAAATTATGTGTTTGTGAGAATTTTATATTTTCTTAAACATGTGTTCTAATTATGTGTTGTAATGACTAATGATAAAAGATTATCTCCTTTGTAAAGTAGAGCATTATACTTATCTTGGAGTTTAGAAAGAGCAACATATTTTTAATAATACAACAATATTTCTATTGAATCCCACATGAATATGATTCGAGAAAGGTGTGTGTAGGTAGTCCTAGTCCTAATGCATACCCTAAAATAGGAGTGAACATATTATCCGAACCGACCGTGTAACCGAAGTAAAAAAACCGAACCGCCCGAAATTTTCGGTTTCGGTTTCGGTTTCGGTTTCGGTTATTAGATGTCTGAAAATTCGGTCAATTTGGTTATTCGGTCGGTTTTCGGGTTTGGGCTTGAATAATTAAACCCGACCGAATAACCGAACTATTACCCAGCCCAAAACAACAAAACGGCAAATACCCAATCCAAATAAAACACCCAAACCTAAGCAACCCAAGCCCAAAAACTTAGAAAATGGAAAACCCTTATCTCCCTCGTCATTATCGTCATTCTCACTTCTCCGTTTTCACTTTTCTGCGGCTCTGCGCCTCTGCCTCGCCACTCGCCAGTCATCATCATTGACCCATCGGCCAGCGTTGCTGTTGCCGTGTCAAGACGACGACGGTTCCGGTATGTATTCTCCAATCCCCATCGTCATCTCAAAGTTTTTCCTCTATTATTTATTTGCTTATTATGCTTCCAATTATCTTTTCTTACTTTAGAAGGCTGGATGAGGCTTGAGTGCCGATTAAAAATATTAATACTATTTAATAACAAAATCAGAAACCAATTTTTGCTATGTAAAATTCAATTTTCCCATGCCCCTACCTATTTTTTGTATATGCAGTTCGGTTTTTAATAGCCGACCGAAACCGTTCGGTTAAAACGGTTTAGGGTTTTTTCGGTTACCCAATTATCTCGGTCGGTTTTTAGATAATAAAAAATAATTCAGTTAGTTCGGTTTTGAACCGAAACCGGCCAAACCGACCAGACGCTCACCCCTACCCTAAAATAGGTAGATTGGTTCCAAGGGACCTTTGGCTCAAATAACAAATATAGTACAATATCAAATAAGAAACATAAAAGAATATATTATCATTTCCGAAGTTTATGAAAAAATTCATTGATTCAAATAATGATATGCCATGTAAAATTATTAATCAATTTTAAATTTTATTTAGAATTAGACACTAATTTTATATAATTTTTAAATTTTAATTTTTAGAAAAATATTATTTAACGTGCAAAGCACGAGTATGATTCTTGTTGTAAGACAAACAAAATTATCATCTTCATGATCCGTAATAAAGTAGTTGGGCTGGATTCCCCTTCAAATTCTCGCGAACTCTCCAATATATGCCCACTTATAAAATATATTAAAAATACACATGACCAAATTATTTATTTAGAAATAATATCCTCGATCTCAATTTAAAAATTATTTAGACATACAAACTTCACACACTCATTTGTGTATGATCTTAATTATAATTGAGACAAACCCATTTCAAATATATTACAGTACGTTTCATTTCAAGAAATATAATTCAACTTAGTTTTTTCTAAGCTCATTCAGAAGTTGATTGGTGCCGCAAAATTTTGAGCCCCATGTACCTGCATATGAAAATTGGGGTAGAGAATTAAAAAATAAAATTTATATATTTAAAGTTATATCAAAAGTTTTTAAAAAATAAAAGTAACATTATTATATTATTTTATCAAATGATTAAGAAAAGTGATTAAATTTTGGTCATGTAAATAGCAAATATGAAATTTAAATTGAAAGAGAGGGATGGGAGTACCTTCCAAACATCATGGTAGTTGCTTGAGGATTAGTTCCAAGGGCACTAGGAAATATGGAGGCATCAACTACTCGCAGAGCGTCGACACCGATCACTTTATAATCGCGATCGACAACGCTGTCCACTCGGCACCCGCCGTGGTAGTGCCATGAGGAAAACATATTGTCCACACAAAACTGCTCCAACGAAGCAGACTCGACGCGATGTTTTGGCCTCTGGTTGATGGGAATGGACGACATCAAGTCCAAGATAGATTCGAACGAGGCCGAGGGATTTCGAAACGAAGCTAAGGCCTCTGACTCGAAGACTTTTTTGAGGACTTCCATGCCCCGCACACACGTTCGGAGGTCCCTCGAGTCTTGGAAGTAGTTAAAGGTTACCGTTGGGTTGTCATTTGGGTCCTTGTTCTTGATTTCCATATGCCCTTGGGAGAAAATTTTACTCACCTTTGAATTTAAAAGCCCACCTTGCATCTTCATATGTGGAAAGGACATGTCAACGCCAGCTTGGGTGAGGACTTCTATGGCTTTGGGGACTAGAGTCAATCCACTCACTGTTTCAATGTAATTTCCCAAACGGGTTATGCCCAACACGTCAGAAATTGAGGCCTCAATGGGCCTAATGGATGGAATTAGGATTGCATTCACTGGGTTGTCACCCATTAATTTCCCAACCATTGGTTGATCCAGCACTACATCTATTCCCTGGGCTTTGAGATGATCCGACGGCCCAATACCGCTCAGCATCAATAGTTGTGGGCTTCCAATTGCACCCGCCGAGAGAATAATCTCATTCTTGGGCCCTCCGTTCAAGAAAGCTGTGTGATCATTCCCTTTCGAGTCTTTAAAAAGAACTCCATTGGCCGTGGGTTTCCCCCTGCATTGTTTAATTAATTACATTTATCTCATTCATTATTAATTCATGTGAATATTATTTTACTGCATGCTTTCGTTGATCATTTTCTAATACAGTAAGTAATTGACCTGGTGAAGGTGTCTTGAATAATATTTTGTGGGCCACAGCATGGAAATAAAGAGTGATCTTAGTGTCATCGGCATACTCCAACAGATCTGCAGCGCTATGTCTGTATCCGTCCTCATCAAAGAGAGAATTCCCTATTTTGGTCCCCACTAAGTGCTCGTAAGTCCCTCCGTTGTACGGCTCCACCCCGGCCTCCACCAACCCGTCCCTCACGGCCGTCTGCCACTTCAACAATGTTTTGATCCGGGAAGTCAACTTCCTCTTGACCCACAAGAACGACTGGTTCACCAAGTGAGGGTCCCACCCCTCCTCGGCTACCTCCTCGTTGCTTGCTCTCGAGTACACCCCCGCGTTAATGGCCGACCCGCCGCCTAGAATGCGGGCCCGCGTCAGCAGCGTGCCGTCCGTTGACCCGAAGTGTTGTGCGGCTGAAGTTTGTGACGTGTCGAAAAGCACCGGCACCAAACCGCTTTGGTGCATTATGTTTGGGTTGTGGTACGGCAAGCCGCCCCTCTCTAGTAGGAGCACTTTTGCGGAGGCGGAGAGCGTTGCCGCCAAGCAACAACCGGCGGTTCCGCCTCCGATGACTATGTAGTCGTAGTGCCCCGCTACAGCAGATGCTGATGTTGCATCTTTTGCAAAAGAGTTGTATTGCGCTAATATATTCAAACACAACAAGAAAAGGCATTATATTCTAGTGTTATAAGGTACGTCAATTTCACTGCCTTAATAGCTTCAATTTAAAATGTGCATTCAAAATAACAGCAGTAAGAACTATTTAAAACAAATGAAAAATAGATAAAATGATTCTCATTTTTTAGATTTGGAAAGATTGAACCAATAGTAACTGCGGAGTAGTAATTAACTAATAAAAAACTTATTTTTTTTTTCTTTTTTGCAAACAATAATGTATTGAATGCAATGATTACCTTTCTCTGCAAGAGAAGATACAATAAGTAAAAGGAAAATTGCAAGACAAGGGGCAACAAAGGGAAAGCTCCTCCCGAAGGCCATCATATATACATATATATAGAGAGAGAGAGTAATATATTTCAACACAATATGATAAACAAACATGTAACACTGATATCTTCTTGTAAGGACTGGTTATATATAGAGAAGAATTTATACCCCTTCCATCTAGCCTAAATTCTTTAGGCTTATTATTCACATGTCAAGCTCAATCTTCTCACTTTACATAATTTTATACACAACTTCATCCATCCCATAAAACCTTAGCTTTTTCTTTTTTTTCATCCGTCTAAAAAATCTTTTCTCATTTCTATTAAAAATTAACTTTTAGCCCCACTACTTCTTAACTTACCTATCACATCACATTTTTTCCCCATTAATCTATCCATCACATCTACTTTTACGTATCACATCCAAGGGCATTTTTTGAAAGTCAGTACTAAAATACACTCCTCTTAAATGCCTTAAAAATTAAAACAAAAAATATTTTGTGGGACGGAGGGAGTATTTGATAAAATAGCATACTGATGTCATCTCATGATATTTCTTTACATAAAATGATCGAATTTTTTTAGCGGGTCGATATGTTAGGGTAGATTAGAATGCAATGAGCTTAGATAATAGGGTCGATATGTGTCGTGTTAGCGATTTTATGTTTAATACTCCGTAAAAGCATACCCATTCTCATTAAATTCTACAAATTTTAAAAATTACATCGATCAAACATCATTTAACTTGTGTCAAGAATAATCCAATAGCAAAGTATACCGACTATATATATGTTAGGTGCTCTATTTCACAAAACAATGTGTAACGAGATTGGGGAAGTTAGATGTGAACATCACATATTTAGGAAAATTAAGTTAGATTCTCCCATACAAAAATTGTTTTGGGCGGCCAACTAAGAGTCTGGTTTTTAGGGATTGAAAAAAAGAATTGGATATTTGAAAATACTAGAAAAAAACTCAAAAAAAATTGGAAAAATTGAAGGAACTAGAAGAAATTAGAAATAATTGGAATGAACTGGAAAAAACTAGAACAAACTGGAAAAACAAAATAAAAATTCAAAAATTTAATTAAGTGTATTTCGCATAGTATTCTTATTATAAATGTTGTTGGTATTGTTAATATTATTATTATTTCTATTATTATTATTATTATTATTATTATTACTATTATTCATAATGGGTAGGAAAATAAATAAAATTCAACCATGTAAATATTGTACCTGTCATTTAATTAGTGAGAGAGGGAGTCTACTATAATTATTATTTTTAAATTTAAAATATTGGTTTTTTTCAGGTTAAATTATATTAATAAAATATTCATAATTCTTGAAGCATAGTTTAGTATCAGGTAAACTTAAAAATAACAATTTTCTTAATAAAATTGTACTTCGTATTATTTATATTAAAAATGGATGAAAGAATAATAATGAGCGAGTGTGAATCCCAAAATAATGACATGGGAAAAATAAAAATACAAATATTGAAATAACTTAAAAACATTACTTATAATATTAATAGTGATAATACATAAGAACATTTTATCTTTAGAGTCACTATTCGAGAGTAAAAAAGATTGAGGAAAATGGGTATAGTTGGCAAAACAAGAAGATATTGGAAAAAATTGGGAGAAATTAAAACAGACTGGAATGAACTGGAAAACTGGAGAAACAAGAAAAATTGAAAAGAATTAGAAAAAACTGTCATTTAAGAGTTAAAGTTCTAAAAAAACACATAATCATGCACCCTTTCTCAAAAAGAAAAAGTTAGATTCTCCCTTTCTCAAAAACATTTTGCAATTAGATTAGAATAAGAATGAATAATTCATCTTTTCCACCCACAAACACAGGCCATTAATGTCAAGGGAAATTGCACAAATATATGTATGTGCGCAAATTAATGAAAATGTTCCAAATTGCGTAGATAGTGACGTGCCCTAGTTTTCACTTAATTGTGCAAGAACCAAATAGAAAGAAAACCATGGCAAACTTGTGAAAAGGATTGTTAACAAGTGTTAGCAATGTACTCCGTATTAATTTGTAAACACGCTTAGGACCTTAGATTAATTGGCCGTGTTTAGAGTCCACTTGTAAACTTGTATATGTACTTGATCTCCATAATGAAAATTGTAGATCAATTGTGCATAATTTAGAATAAGAGCTCGTTCTCTTCGTCTGATTTGATAAGATCTAATTTGAGATTTGATTTGATCTAATATCATTTAGTTCCAATCAGAATAAGTAATACGACTAATTAATAAAATAAGTTGAAGAGATCAAGCAATAAGGCTCGCCCTAGTTTGGAATAAGAAACGGATAATTCTATTCTTATTATCGAAACAGTACTATACGTTTCTCAATTGGGTGCTCCAGAAGAGTAACAAAGCTATTAATGGATTAAGTTAGTGAGCTTATTCCTGTGCTTGAGTGCTAAGAAACTCACTCCTCGAGGCACGAGAGAGCTTAATTATCCGAGTTTGAGTTTTAGCAGAAGCAAAAGCATTGGCTTACCATGCATCGTTGGGTGGAGAAAAGATATGAATAGATACAACATTGTAATCGAGTCAATAACACTAAAATAAAACTTAAGTTAGTACTGACATGGTCAGTCAATCACACCCAATTAACAAAGAGCAACGGGGTAAAATGAAATTGTCTTTTGTATTAATTTTATTTAAAAATTTGTACTCATAAAAAAATAACAGCTTTACATTTAAAATTAAAGTTCGAGAAGGTTACAATGACGTTAAGTTTCAATGTCATGGGATGATACAGACTTTAATTAGGTTATTAGGGCCCCTACGCATGTCTGTTCGAAAAATTGACGATTTCTACCTTCCTAACCCCTTTGGTAACCCTCATGTTACGGATAAACCAACCGGTGTACCCTAGTTAGAAGCAGAGGGAAAAGATGGCAACAACAACACGGAGAACGCGGGGAAGGAAAGTAACACAGAGATGCCCAGCCCGTCGGAAGAAGAACGGGAAACGCATGTGGGCCCGGAAGAGCATGAAGCCCATGCACGTCGTGGAACGAGGCAAAGAAGGAGTCCTTAGTGGAGGAAAGATTACATTTAGACATTGGCTTATTTAATAATGTTTTAATTATTTAATTATTGTATTTTAGTATTTTCCTAGGTGAGCGAATTATAAGCTCCTTCGAGGGTTTCTTTACGGTTCTTTATCTCGTCGCTTTTATTGAACCGTCAGGGTAGCAAACATAGTCATTAGGGTGGAGGTCTCTATTATATATAAATAGAGATATTACTCCTTAATAAGAGGATAACAAGAAAATTACCAAAACCCTAATTCTCTTCTTATTCTTGGGCGTGTGGTCTCTGCCGCACGATTCTTCTTCTCTGTTTCGTCTCTCCCTTCTTCTTGGAGTCCGGAGGCACTCGAAGCTCTCCCTTGTTTGTTACATGTTCGTATCAATTGGTGCTCTCATTGCCCTCATCATGTCTCAAGAAACCGGACGTGATGATGAGGTGGTTGCACTCAAGAAATCTGTCAACCAAATGCAGCAAGATCTGGAGCAACGTTTTGCTTGTTTGGAGGCGTTAATTCTCGCCAGTAGCAGCAGCCACTCGGACACGCCGAGTGGATCTCGGGGCCCCCATTCAGACGGCGAATCAGGAACAAAGACAGGCGGGTATGTGCCTCGCCCGAAGTTGGAGTCTCCTAAATGTGATGGATCGGACCCTCTCCGATGGCTTTACAAGGTTAAGGAGTACTTTGCTTTTTACGCCACGCCCCCTGACGAACGGCTACGTTGCGTGGCCCTCATGTTGGAAGGCGCGGCCGCCGATTGGTTTCAATGGCGCTCCACTAATGGCTTACTCCATGGCTGGGAAGATTTCGTCGCAAAGTTCCGTCAACGCTTTGATCCCTTACACTATGTGGATTACTTCGGCCAACTAGCCAAATTGCGGCAGCGTGGGTCTGTCATGGACTATCAAACTGAGTATGAACGTATTCTTCAACATGTCACCGGCGCTAGTGAGGAGGTCTTGATCTCGTTATTTCACGCCGGGCTCAAACCTCATCTTCAACAAGAGATTGTTTTGCTTAAACCCCAGTCTCTCTCAGATTCCTTTGCTTTGGCACGCGAATTAGAGGCCAAACATACCGCTCTTATTTCCGCAGTGGCGCAGCGGCCTACGTCCGGGATCAACGTTCCATCCAACCGTGGTCCATTCCAAGGACCTCCATCTACTGCCGGTCTCTTACCCACACCCAAGAAGACCCCAGGGGAAAGCATTCCTAAAGCTCCTGTCCGCCGCCTTACAAGGGCCGAACGCTTGGAAAAAGATGCTAAAGGACCATAGCGTCCACCTTAGAGTTATCCACCCAAAGTTCCCCGTTGGCAATGATGTGTCCTAAGTACGGAATGGATGTGGTCCCGAATGCACATTTAGATCGCTTCACATAGAACTGATTATCCCGTAATACTCGTAGAACTGTCGCCACATGAAGCTCATGGTGCTCCAAAAATGGGCTATAGATCAATATGTCGTCAAAGAAAACAATAACCATCTTGCGCAGATAGGCGGAAAACAAGTTGTTCATACATGCCTGAAAAGTGGAGGGAGCGTTGGTAAGCCCAAACGGCATCACGAGGAATTCGTAATGCCCCTCGTGCATGCGAAATGCCGTCTTATAAATGTCCCGTTCCGCCATTCGGATTTGGTGATAGCCCGAACGCAAATCGAGTTTGGTAAAAAACCGTGCTTCCCCTAATTCATCGAAGAGTTCATCGGCGGTGGGGATTAGGAAATGGTCCGGTACAGTCACCGCGTTGAGCGCGTGGTAATCCACACAAAAACGGAAGGAACCATCTTTCTTTTTGACGAGCAACACCGGTGACAAAAAAGGGCTACGGCTAGGGCGAATCAAACCCTGCTGCGCCATCTCCTGTACCAAACGTTCTATCTCTGTCTTTTGGAAGTGGGGGTAACGGTATGGCCTCACGTTAACCGGCGGTGTCCCGGGCTGTAAAAAAATGTTGTGGTCTGCCCAGCGACGTGGTGGCAGGCTGGTTGGCATATCAAAAACTGAAGCAAAGTCTTCTAATACCCTGCGAATCGCGGCTGGGATCAACCCCTCGTCCACTAGAGGGTCAGCCGAGGTGGCAGTGTCTTCCTCTATGGACATTATTTCATAGCATTCCATAAGTGAGTGTGAACGTTGCAGGCCCTGGAACATAGAAAAAGAGACTTGTTTGTTAGACGGTGCACTGCCGTTCAAACGAACCGGCTTGCCCTCCCAAGAGAATTCCATCGTCAACTTGGCGTAGTCGTGGCTGACCTTCCCCAGGTGTTGTAACCACTGAACCCCACAATATCCTGACCATGAATTGCGAGCACATACAAATCCACTGTGAATTTCGTGCCTTGGAGACTGAGGTTCACGGCTGGACACTGGGCAGTGCATGGCATCGAATCCCCATTCCCAACGTACACTCGAAAGGGAAAAACGGCAGTGACAGGGAGCTGTAAACGGGTGGCAACTTCGGGGTGTACGAAATTATGAGAACTACCTCCGTCTATCAACACACGGACCTCGTGGGAAGCTACAGTACCTTCTTCTCTGTTTTGTCTCTCCCTTCTTCTTGGAGTCCGGAGGCACTCGAAGCTCTCTCTTATTTGTTACGTGTTCGTATCACCTTAGCTCCCCCCTCCCCTTCAATTACACTCCCAATTTTAGTTGACTTTCGAGCCAAAAATTTAACTTCAAAGTCAACTAAAACTGGAAGGTGCAATTGAAGGGGTAAGTCAGGCCGGGATGTGGGTTAGGTGAGGTAGGAAATGTTAGGCACTTTGTGGTTAAAAATTTTTGTTTTTATATATTAGATCTCGATATTATGGAAAATTCTACTATGAATGGAAGTGAAGAATGAATATTTTCACATAAATTATTATGGGAGATTACATGTGTATATATACAAAGGTTTAGGAAACAATATTAAATGCACCCTATACAATTATGGTAGCTACCAATATACATTAATATTAAATATACTAAGAATATATTTAACATGCTCCCAACGGCACTAATGAAGATCGCCGCACGCCCAGACAATCTCGAAATTCGGAGAAGATCATAGAGGGTAGTCCCTTGGTGAAAATGTCTGCATACTGTAAGGAAGAAGACACATGAACTACACGTATCTGACCAAGAGCTACTCTGTCACGCACAAAATGAATGTCGACCTCAATGTGCTTCGTGCGCTGATGCTTGACAGGATTAGCCGAAAGATAAACAGCACTGATATTATCACAGAAGACCAGTGTGGACCGTGTCAGGGGTTGCCGGAGTTCTAGAAGAAGATTGCGTACCCAACTAACCTCAGCGACAGCATTAGCAACAGCTCGATATTCTGCCTCGGCACTGGATCGAGAGGTGGTGAGTTGTTGCTTAGAAGACCAGGAGATGAGATTGTCGCCTAGAAAGATGCAGTAACCGGATGTCGAGCGGCGAGTGTCCGAGCAGCCAGCCCAATCAGCATCAGAGTATGCCCGCATGTGATCCGTCAGAGAAGGTGATATGGTGATGCCATGGGTAGGTGTACCGTGAAGATAGCGCAGGACGCGCTTCATGGCTGTGACGTGTGGCACACGAAGATCATGAAGAAATAGACAGAGCTGCTGTACGGCATAGGTAATATCTGGACGGGTGAAGGTGAGGTACTGCAGTGCTCCTACAATAGAGCGATATAAGGAGGGATCTGGCGCTGGAGGACCAACGGTGGCCGAGAGCTTCCCGCGGGCGTCCACTGGTGTAGAAACAGATTTGCACGAGGTCATGCCGGCCCGTTCGAGGATGTCATAGATAAACTGAGTCTGAGTGAGAAACAGGCCGTGCGAGGTCCGCTGGACATTGATCCCAAGAAAGAAGTGAAGGTCACCCATATTGGTCATAGCAAACTCCCTTTTTAGTCGTTCAGTGAGCTGATGTAAAAGAGCAGTACATGAGGCGGTGAGGACAATGTCATCAACATAGAGCAGTAGTAGGGCCATGTCCTGACCGCGGCTGTAGACAAACAACGAGGTGTCGCTCTTGCACCCACTGAAGCCGAGAGATAGGACAAATCTTGTGAATCGCTGGTACCATGATTGGGGGGCTTGTTTGAGTCCATAAAGGGCCTTGTTGAGTTTGCAGACATAATGGGGACGAGCAGGGTCTTGGAATCCCGAAGGCTGAGCGGTGTACACAGTATCTGAGAGGTAGCCCTGCAAGAAATCATTTTTGACGTCGAACTGATGGATCGGCCATCCTCTGGACACGGCAAGGCTCAAGACGATGCGTATAGTGGCCGGTTTGACAACCGGGCTGAAGGTCTCGTCATAGTCGATGCCATGGCGTTGATTGAACCCACGAACAACCCATCTAGCTTTGTACCTGGACAGTTCACCTGTGGGGCCAAGTTTGTGGCGGAAGAGCCATTTACTGGAGATAACATTTTGGTTGGGGGAGGGGGGTACTAAATCCCATGTATGATTAGCTATCAAGGCATTATATTCATCTAGCATAGCATTGTACCAGTTAGGATCTTTGAGAGCACTACAGTAGGTAGGGGGTATTGGGGAGATGGATGCAACGGTGTTTAGGTTTAGGATTTGTTTGGGGCAAAAGACGCCGGCCTTGGACCGGGT